>OVAN01002435.1:0-33545 GCA_900406275.1 Anastatica hierochuntica
TGGCTAGCTTAATCTCAGCTTCCTTGTTCTTCTGGTGATCTTGGGAGGATGTAATCAACTCTCGGACTTGTTGCTCGACGACTTTTCGAGCACTCTCTAAATCAGAGATCCGCCTATTCTTCACCTGAATATCAAGGGTCTGGCTCTCAACTTTCCCCTGGAGAGCCGTCATAAGAGAGTTGAGCTCTCCTGCCTCTTATTGAAGCTTAGAGACATGAGCTTTGGCTTGATCAAGGTCCTCCTTCGTGGCTCTAAACAGTTCCGTGACTTGAGCCAGCTCACCGGCATTAGAGGCGCCATTGACAGTATCCTCAAGCTTTAGCTAGGCTCTGTTAATAGCTCCAACTAACTATCATAAGAAACGGGAAAAGCTAAATGTGTAAAAGAATGTACATAATTCGAAAGTTTATCGAGACCTCATACCTAACCCAAGTAGTGAGCGATCTCGATGTATTCATCTCTATTGGTCAAGTTGTTAATGGAAGGAAGAGTGCACCCAGTCCTCTTCATGTGCCTCATCAGCGTTCCAAGCCCCCAGGAGTCATCTAGGAATGATCCTGAATTTGAATGAGAAAAACTCCAGCCAACGGTTCCTCGTCTGGAAGAAGAGGAAGAGGACCTGGAAGCTCTTTCCCCATAATCAGTTCTGGGTCTCTTGTTCGTCGGAGGCTCAGTCTCTGGACGGTCCCTGGCAGCTTGGAGGTTCGGATCCACCGCCTGGCTCTCTAGCCCTGGGGCTACCTTCTGAACATGCGAAACATCATGGATAGTAGTGATAGGAGTAACGTCTTTGACAATGTTTGAGGTTCCATCATCAAGAACCTCCTTCAGGGAGCTGAGTAACGAGCCTCCCTGATTCTTGTCACTTCCACTAGAGCTACTTGCAGCCATGGCTTGTTTGCCTCTAGTACAAAACGATGGTTGAAGAGGCATCTTTGGTTGTTGAGTCTTTTCGGTTCCAAAGGTACTAGCTTCGGTGGAAACTGATACAACAGCGTCGTCTTCAGAAACTAATTCAAAGAAAGAAAACATGAATCACTAACCTTAGGTGCCCTCGGGCTAAGATTAGACTCCTCAAATTAGCAAAATACGAAAAAGGCTAGTTACCTTGCAATTGAGTAACAGGCACAGGTGCCGGAAAGTTAGCTCTATATTGTTCTAGGAACCTAGCAGCGCCAATCCTGGAAGTCGTGTAGGCGTTCCAGTTAGAAGGACTTTGCTTCAGCCTTCGGAGCAAGGTTCTTGTGAATTTTCCAGAAAGCTTTGGGGGATCTTCAATACCTGCCAAATAAATAGAGTCATTAACATGTTGTACAAGAATAAGGAAGAGTAAGCACTTTGCCTAAAGACCCTAACCGGAAGCATCTGACCAAGAATTCTTTAGGTTCCGACCCACCGGAACCGTAGAAGGGTCAACCTTAACATAAACGTATTTCTTTCTCCAGTCATTGTTACCAGAGAACTTGAAAATACCTAGACCTTGACGACAAGGAAGGTAGTAGGTGCCACTACCCACTTTGCTAGAAGTACTTTCCTTGATCATATAAAGGCTCATCATGTCACGAAACTCAAGGGTAATCCCTTCTTCCTTGGACCTCGTGATAAAGCCATTAATTAGCCTTATCACAGAAGGACAAAACTGAGGGAGAGCAAGATGATAGTGATAAAGGAGGTCCAGCAGCAAATCAGGTAAGGGAAGCCTGAGATGAGATCTAGTAATATACTTCTCATGGAGACAGAACCAGCCCTCTAGAACATTCTCGGGGGTTTCATCGGGGGAACAGGCTCTCGTGAGCTCCTTCGGGCCTCCAGCCTGAACCATGAGGTTAACCACCTCCTTATCCTTCAGAGAAGAGGGCTGGTGAGGGCCAAAAGAGATGTTGCCGCTAGGATCGTCACCTTTCTTGGATCGTTTTGCAACCGTGTGAGCAATCGAATCCTTAGCCTTCCTCTCTTTTTTTCTCCTTAACTCTTCTCCGATCTCTTGCTTCACTTTCATGATCTCCGGACCTGTTAGAGGAGCTGTTGTCTCTCCGGAACCCTCTTTCCGTTGATCCATTGAGAGAGGTTGAAGAAATTTCAGAGAAAGAAAGTAGAAGAAAAAGAGGGGAGTCGAAATCGAAGGCTAATGGTTTTAAGAAACTAAGATTTCTACAGAATTGCAGAGAACTAGAGAAGATGAACAGAGGAAGTAGTAGCTTGGAAAGTAAATACGAACAAAAAAAAAGTAAATAAGTGTGAGTAAAGGGAAGTTACCTTGAAAACAGAGTTGAGACGTGGAGATGGTGGAAGAGCTGGCAGTTAATGGCTGCAGCTTTATANGTAGCTTTATATCAAATCATGTCTAGGAAGTCGGAGGAAATTTTCCGGTTTCCCCTTTTTTCTGAGCCGTAGATTTTACGAAACAGAATCTGAGCCGTAGATTCAAATTATTTGTATCTTCGAGGAAGATATGCAACAATCATTATCTCAACAAAGAGATAAAGGTCTCGACGATTAGGTTAAGCTTCCGAAACGAGGAGCCTCCTCTCGAAAGCTGGGGGCAACTGTTGGGCCTAAATCTGGCCCATTATCTAAAGGTCAATTCAAACGATGGGCAGAGCCTAAGAAGGTTGATAATGAGCTCGTAATGAGCCTTAATTAGATCCATTGGGAGTTAGCCTTCCGATCAAAATAGAAGCAGGCTTGGGAAACATCCGCAAAGCTGAAGAGGTTCAGGTCTCGTTTAAGTAAGGAGCTGACGAAACATGTCTTGGATAAAGAGAAGGAGATCTGGACTCGGTCAAAAGGGTTGTTGAGCATTCCGGGAATTCAGGAGGAGATCTTGGAGTAGTTGCAACAGCTTTGAGGCGAGAGAAGAAGCTATTTAAGAGGCGGAGGAGGCGAACAAGAGTCTTCAACTCATCTTCAACCTAAATACACTTAGACATTTTTCGATAAACCTTTGTATTGTATCATTCACTAAAAGAGATAATCTGATACCTCTTTCAATACTTTAGTCGTTCATTCAAACCTCTTTTGTATCTGTTACTTCGATTATTAATCTCAATAAAGATAACATTCGTTCAACAAAGCTCTTACGGGATTCAACCCACATAGTCTCTCCCTAACCTAAACCTATTCACAAAATCTAAGAGGTGAATTTAATCCCTCACAACATGGCACAACCGTGCAGTTCTTTGACTTTCGTACACAGTTACTATCCTTTCAGCTGTCGGAAACTTGATGCACTGGTAGTAGGTTGATGGTACGGCTCGCATTGAGTGGATCCACGTAGTGCTGAGGATGACATTGTATATGTCTGCTGCGTTCACGACTACGAATTACGTCTTCATCTTGAGCCCCCTAGGTATGTACTGAGCTCGATTGTTCGTATCGACATCGTAGTCTCCATATTGAAAGTCGTCAGAGGCTACATTGACCTCGTCATTTGTGCCTCGGAGAGCCCCATCTTATCGAACGTTTCTTTGCAAAGGACATTCACCGTGCTTCCAGGGTCGACAAGAGCCCGTGCTATTTCGCAGTCCTCTAATATTAACTCCAGTACTAAGGCATCATTGTGTGGGTTACATACGTGTCTCGCTTTGTGCTCAGAGAATGACATAATTGTGTTGTGCGACGCTGGTGCCCCTGTTTCGTTAGCTTTCGATCTTACCTTCCTACTGTTGCTCTTGATAGACCAGACCGAGTCATCACAGAATGGGCTTGCCCCCATTATTATGTTGATTCGCTTCCTTACTGTTGGCGGTTCTGCAATTTTCGGGCTCCACTGTTCTCTATCTCGCTTTAAGGGACCTGTGCTGTTGTGGTGCCGTGCTCGTGTAGGCTGGCCATCCTGTTAGGCTAACTCCTCCGACCGGTACTTGTTGAACAAGTACTGCTTGAAAATATGACATTCCTCCGTCGTGTGGCCCGTGGCGTTATGATACTCACAATATTTTTCTGACGCCTTCACTTCATCACTCCCTGTCCAAGTGTTGGATCGTGGCTTCTATCCTGCTCCTGAGCCCCTATCTTGATTCCTCCCCCCTGAAATTAGGTACGATCGATGTTTGGCTGAGCTTCCATTAGAGCGATAACTCCCAGATGGTCGATGAGTGTCTTTTTCATCCCTTGATTTTTCTCTAGAGGTTGGTTTCGAGACCACAGTGTGTTTTTCTGCGTATGCCTTCTTTTCATCCTCGATCTGAACAAACCTTGAGGCTCGGTGAAGCGCATCTTCCAGGGAGATAGGTCGGTTCAACATTAGATCTTCCCGAAAGCGGGAGTTATACCAGAGAGCATTCCTTAGTGCCAAAATTATGGCCTCCTCACTCACAACGATATTGGAGATCACCGATTTGAACCGAGCCAATAATGAATGTAAAGATTCATCCTTCTTTTGTGACATAGTCCACAGGTCGGCATTTGAAGCTTCCTTCTTGATGTACATTGAGTAGTGCTTGATGAAGGATATTGACAATTCATTGAAGCCATCAATGGTATTTGCCTTCAGGCGTGATAACCAATTGAGGGCAGCTCCTGACAAATTTTTGACAAAGAGCTGGCAGTACCCAGCGTCTTTGTTGTCTGCTCCGAACTTGACCCTACCCATTGCGATGCAGAACGCTGTCATGTGAGCTCGGGGATCTGTTTTCCCTTTATACGGTGCGATCTTAAGCTTGATGCTTAGTATGGTCGCGCTTATGATGCAAAGCGTGAACAGGGTTTTCTGTGTCTTCTCTATTACTTTGTTAGCCTCAGACGCTGAATTGGTTGTTTATGGATTTGGGATTGCATTGTTTGGAGCTCGACCGTGGCCTGGGTAAGGGTTTGCCTCAGCGTCGAGAGCTCAATATCTACCTGTACATATGCCCCCACTAGGTCTGACTCTCGCCGCCCTGGTGTATGACCGTCGCTTGACCTTCGATCGGCGTTTACGCCGTTGTGGCCAGGTCGGTTGGCTGGACCTTGTAGCCCCCGAGGTGATTGCGATGATAGAGAATTCAACCTCGCTTGTTGAGTGGCCTGGATCTGGGCCAATTCCTCCAACCTTTTCCTTGATTGTCATTCCTGCGCCTCCTATCTTTCATTCGCCTCTAGGAGGAGAGTGAAGATTCCCTGCATATTTTCGGGCAGTTGAGCAAGCGCCCCCTGTACGTTGATCGTTTGTGCTGCCGGATCTTGTGGCACCGCATTGTTTGTGTCGTCATCGATCAATGGTAGTGGTGGCATTCCGTTACCGCCAGTCTCTCCATTGTTTTCAGACATGATTTCCTGAAACCACCAAAGAAAGAACGACCGTGTAAAATGTGAAACGGAAGTGAGTACAAGTTTACTTGAGGTTTGGTTGTGGAAGTCAGATGTAGCTAAGTAGAATCCCTCCTCCTTCTAGCGCCAATTGATGGATCTCAATTTCCAACTCCGAACCGAGGTGTTTAATTTGTAATGAAATGCTAAGGGACGTCACAATTTGATTATGTGTATTGATGAGACAATGAAATACAATGCTAGAACATATGAAATTAGTATGAAAGTTTGCTTCTTTCCCCGAGAGTTTTCTAAAATTCATCATCTTCTTGATGCTCTTCCTCCTCCTCTTATCCTCCTCCGACATGTGTAACCGCCGTTAGGCATTAATCTCTGGATCTCCTCTCATCAATGTCAGTTAATGCACTCTGATTTTGTTGACTTTGTTGACTACTCTTGGTGACTTGGGCCTTATCTTCTCCTACGGCCCAAACCCTTCTTTATATTTCCTTTGATTCCATTATGGGCCTCGCCAGCCCATTGTTGACTCTCGGTTCGTTATCTCGGTTATTCAAACCGGATTTGGTAGGGTGGAATCCACCTCCATCAACTTTTTTTTTTTGCAATTTTTGTTCCTTACAAAGAAAATGGCTATTTTAACCTAACAAAAAATGGTTTGACGTCTGATTTTTTTAAAAATAAACTAGGTAATTGGCCCGCATCCTATGCGGACATGAAATATTTCGTTAAATTATAACACTTTATCGTAAAATTTTGAGGACGGTTTGACACATGCCTAATTTTTTGGGTTGCTTAAAAAAGGTTGTAAAAACGTGATCTGGTTGTTACCCATATTTTTAGTGAGATACAAATCAATAGTTAACAACATTGTTATTATTAAACATGCAAAGACAAAAGGCGACACAACACATTATAGTATAAGTAAGAGAATATCACATGTTTAAATTTGTCTAATACATTTATTTTGGAAATCAAAATAGATAAGATTAAATGTGTGGACCAGATAGCCAAATTAATCAAGTTCTATAATAAAACTACGCAAGTGTAAATTTGAAGAACAAAAGTACAAAAAAACCTGAAAAAAATACATAATAACTATCAAAATATTCAAAAGGTAGATGTAGGTTCTTTCTGCAATTAAGAATAAATTATTTGCTAAAAACATAAAATAAATTACTTACCTCGAGATTATGGAATATTTTCAAACACTTGTTTGTAGACTACATTCATTGTTTTTGTCTGAGGTCTTCCTTTTTTATTGATTATCAAAATTTTCAGTCCCGATCTCAATTTCACTCTGGATAGTGCGACATTTAACTGGCCGTGAGAGAACACTGGTCTAGGTTCCTTGAATTTTGTTGATGGTCATCGCAAAAGCTAATGTCACAGGAAATTGTCTTCTACGCATTCTGAAGGGAAATTTAGTTTCTGGTGGGTAGACAAACATTCTAGGGATCAAAACTTTGTCTCCTTCCATATTATTCCCGTAATAATCCTACCTTCTATCACATGACGCGCTAGTTGAGTCACAATTAGCCTAGTACCATTGCATAATCCACTAGTAGTATCAATGTTACATAGACACATGATAGGAGCGCCAACCTTGAGTTTCAAAAAATGTTTTGGTAGACCAGCAACTTGGATACTATTCAAAAACTCTGTAGGATAGACAACATATTCATCGTATGCGGTGTCTGATGGTGTAATATTGTCAGAGCTTAGATAAACTTTTTCTTCACCTGAAATCATCGTAAGATACACGTGTATAATTAAAAGGATATCGATTTTTTTAAACTCTTGATATATTACATAGTTTAGATTTACACGAAACTAACCTGGTAACTGGGAAAGCATATACTCATTTATTTTATCGACCTCGTCATTCGTAGGACTCAGAATGGCTGTATGGTTATATAAATCCTTGTCTATCTATATCTGAAATGATTCTCCATAAACTTCTTTTGCAATAGTTTGTATCAGATCTTCGCCGATATCTTTTATTAGCAAATCCTCAGGAATTTCAATCTCAACTTGACCATCATTTGGGAGATTTATTTTTATCTCCGATATCCAATATCCATTTAGAGAATGATTCGAGCTCCTTTGATGCTTGATCTCCAATTCCTGCAAGCAATCTCATGTTCTTCGTTAACTTCAAAATCTTGCAATGCTCCCAAAGGTATGACAAATTCAGAGCCGCCAAAACAGTCTCTGCTCTACCTCCTCCTGGAATAACCGGTAATATTTGTCTGAAATCACCACCAAGCACGACAACCTTACCTCCAAAAGGTTTTTCCTCAGTATATCTAATAATATCCCGCATTCTGTGATCCAAAGTCTCGAAGCAGTGTCTTCTCATCATGGGCGCTTCATCCCATATGATTAAGCTGGCCTCTTGTACAAGTTCTGCATGATCTGATGGGCTCATTTTCTTGCAAGTAGTAAATTTGTCTGCATCAATTGGAATATCAAATCTTAAATGTGCAGTCCTAGCACTTTCTAACAACAGTGCAACAATTCCACTGGATACAATATTGAGGACAAATTTTCCTTTCGATCGGATAGTCGTTGATAAAGCTCTGTATATGAACGTTTTTCCCGTTTCTCCAAATCCGTAAAGGAAAAAAACGCTACCTCTGTCATTTAAAGTTGCATCCATAATCTTGTTGTAAACTCCTCGTTGCTCTTTGGTAACCATACTAAGAAGTATTTCATTTTCTTTTAACTGATCTTCTCGAACATAATTGAGTTCATTATCAATAAGCCGATTACCATTGTAACTTCCAAAATCATCTAGCTTTGGCATCTTATCCCATTTCCCAAGCGAGCGACCATTACTCAGTAAAATGTTTTCAATTTCAGCATGAGCAATGTTTGTAATTTTTTCCACAGTCAAATTCATCTCTACATTACGATTAATTTAATCATCTTGTTATATAGTTGTTTTACTAATCTAAACAATGTAAATAAATTACATACCAGGTCGTCCTGTTTCTCTGCGATTATGATAAAGGATATCTTCCGTGAGATACTCCCACGTAGCTTCCCACACAACATGAGGTTCAGAAAAGCAATCACATAGTAACATATGCGCAAAATATTTCCGTGTATACCGACCTGAACAGAAAAAACTTGCTTCTTTGATACCTTCTATGTATTCTTTATCATCATCCATCAATCCCAAAGTATAACAAGCTTCTCTGAAAGTAGGATAAATTACGTCTTGAACTGTTCTTATATCATCAAACGAAGTCGGTCCTCTCATCCAATTTAGCATTACTCTTAGAAAATACAGTTCATCATATGATGCGTGGATATGCGCAATCCTTCTTATTGCAAAGCCTCTTTTTCGTGGTTTCCATTCTCTCGTAGATGTTTTCCAAACAAATTTTGTAGGAAACTCAACATATGTCAATCCTTTGGTTTCGAGATATATCTTGCATGCTTCCATCCAAGACCGAAACATGGACTGATTTATTGTTTTTTTGTTGAGTACACTCTCTATAGGTTCGTCTTCATCAAAAAACACTATTTGTTGATCCGGTAGATGAAATCCAAGTTTCTCAACTGATGTGGTGCGGAAATGGGTAGCAAATGCAAGAATTTGCCAAGTAGACTCGCAACCAAAAACATATCTATTGAATTTAACATTAATATTAGAAATAACATACCGATCAAATAATTTTAAATCAAATATTTTAATTTACGAAATTTCTTTATAAAAGTAAAATTACCTGCAGTCAAGGTATCTCTTAATTTCATCAACAACGTCGTCTTCATCCTCTTTTTCCATCGCTGCTGAAACATAATCAAGTCCTTTATGGATATATTTGAAAAGATACTTAACAGCCCTTGTCTGTATGCACCATTCAACATTCATATGAGCGCAGTAACGAAGCATTAGTCCTCTGTTGTACGGCACGACATATCCATTGTCTAACTTGAATCCGTTCTTCTCAATGAACCTACCATCAATACGACGCATGTAGGCTGGAAATCCATTTGCATCGATCGAAGTACTTGTATTGTAAGGTTTTGGAAAGTGTTTAGAACACTTTCCATGGACAATACATACATTGTCTCGTTTTGCTAGACCACATGGTCCATGCATCATACACTCTCCAATGATTTTATATAAGTAAGGATCTAGTGTCTTATCTGGAATTTCGGCAGAGATAATCTTATCTATATCATCGGCAGTATGAAATTTTGAATCTCTTTCCATAAAAAGTAGGATATGAGCATGTGACATTCCTTTTTTTTTGAAACTCAATCGTGTACATAGTTGTTCAATAATAAGATGACAACAATGCACATATTTTAATTTCATTTTTTTTTCCGTAAATGAAAGTATTAAGCATTGTTGAGTTATGAATCTTTTTAAAATGTAATTCTAAAATTATTATTGTAAGGTAATTGATGTAGTACATTGAGAAACATACCTGAAGCAGTTTTTCCGAAAAATGACCCTTCTTTTTTGGTTAACTCGGCCATAAGATTGTCCAGCTTCATCTTGAAAACTCTACACAAAATATCTGGCCTATCCTCCGTGGTCAAATTATACTTTTTCAAGTACCTTGTGATCTCTGACCATTTCGGTTTGCATGTAAAAGTTATGAAAAGATCTGGATAGCCAAAGTACTTGCAAAGCGCCATTGCATCAAAGTAGTGTTGCTTCATATACCTCTTGCCTCCTGTGAAAGTCGCCGATATGAAAATCCTACTCCCTTGCTCAGCCATCTTGTTTCCACCGCCGTAAGCTGATTTCCTTATTGCATCGTAATTATCGGACCAAAGCTTTTTTTGGTTGTGCCACAAAAAATATAATCTACTTGACTCTATCATTGTGTACACGTCCACCAGAAATTGATGAAACAATCTTTCTGCTCTTGTTATAATAGGTGATTCTCCAATCCTCTCTAGAATTTTGTATGCAAAAAATTCACGCATAGTTACTGAATTTTTTTTTACCAGTGGTGTCTTCGAAATCAATAGGAATTTGTAGACGGAAGCCATCCTCTCCATAAGGAAATAACAAAGGATACTACAAAGGCAAATAAGCTTGATGTAATTCACTTATCCTTTGTAGCTTCCCACTTGTACTCTCGAGAACAATATCTCGCGTTCCCATGTTTAACGTAAAATCTCCAGTTATTAAAGCTGCAATTTCATTAGCAGTTGGAAGATTATGGGTTCATCCGTCAGATTGTCGTGCTTCAATCAACCTCATCCGCTAACCTGATGATCGTTCTATATCAAATCTATCACTTGCTGATCTGAACATTTTGACGTGAGGTTTATGTTCGTCTAACATGTTTTTAAGTATAACCACAACTTGTTCTCTGAGTTTCGTAGCGTCGGATCGGTCGAACCTAAAAAATATTTAAAATTAATTAATATAATTCTCGATATATTAAATCTGTATATAATATATTATAAATTCTTAGTTGTTAATCTTTGAGAATAGTAAATTAAAAATACCCGGCATATGCTTCAATCCAATTCTTAACCTCGTTCAGGGTGTCAATGATGTATAGCTGCAAAAATTTAGGAGCTTCACCGAGCTCTGGAAATATATCGCCAATTCAATGATAATTTTCACCAGACAAACGAAATACAAATGGTCCACGATCATTGTTAATAGAATGATCAATCTTTCCTCCAAGAGATGTGAAAGAGAACATCATATTGTAAGCGCGTATGAATTCTCGAAAATGTTTGCTTAACTCATCTCCTTTGAACATCAGATGGGCTAATTCCGTAGGAGGATTCACTAGACGCGGAAGCACAATTTTACCATGCTTGCAAAACATAGAAAAAACCGGTTTAGCACGACGGTTACATTTTCCTATTCTTTCACCGTACCAGATATAAGCTGCACAATGTGTACAATTATATGTTGGATCTCTTTCGTCGTAATAACCTATATATGAAAAAACACAAAATTTGATTTCGATAGTACAAGTATAATGTATTTTTATACGTTACAAATTATTTATAAAAGGCATGAAAATTTTATTAAACAGTTGAAAAGGTAATTACCATTTTTTTGAATCCCGATCATATGTAACGATGAAGTCTTAGCACCAGCATTTTGTGTAATGTATTCTATTTGCCTGATTTGTGACGACTCGCCAATTTCATATTCATGGTTATTTTCGGTGTTGAGATTCTCGTCTTTTTCTTCAGACTCACTTTCCGTTGCATATCTATTATTGTAAGCTGTCCGATTCCAATAATAAATTGTAAAATTAAATTCCATCGAAAATAACTCTTTTTCTTATTGGTGTCTTATTTTTTTAGTAAATGGAAATTATTTATTACCTTCAGGATGGTCCTAAACTACAAATCTTGGGGGAATCGATTGAGTAGACTCATGCATTATGTTTGGTCCTTTAGTACCTGCTGATTGTGAAACCCAATTCAAAATCAAACATAAATATCAATTATAGACCATTGTAACCATAAATGGTGTAACATGGATTATGTAAACCTAATTACGATTATTTAGTTTTTTTCTTTACCTTTTCTTTTAGTAGGTTTTGATTTTACTGATGGAGGTGATGGTAGATCTCCTTGTATCCCGTCATTATGCATGTGTAACGAAACATTTTTATGTGGAGGTTTGGAAGATTTCCCTTCAAGATATATAGCATCAAAAATTAGGTTAACATACTAATTTAAGTTTATAATTATTAGTTAACGTATATCATTATTATATTTTTTATTTCCTTATACATAAGATGATAATTTTAACACGTAATATAAATATATGTATATAGGATATTAACACCAAAAATTAATACAATTGGAAAAAATACATTTATGACAATATAGTACTCACACTTAATTGTGTGTCATCATTTATTTGAACATATAAACCCACAAAGGAAAACGATTATTTCGAACAATAAATATTCCCTATATAATATGTTACACTTAAATAGTGTAAATATATTAAATATTTACACCGCATGAAACGTTTAAAAAGTTTGTTCGAATAAAATTAAAATAGTTTCAACATCCGTGATTGAAATAGCACTTTATCATATATTGCCTTTTAATTAAAATATACACTCACAACTATTTTTGACGTAACTATATGTTAGTATATTATGCTTTTTAAAGAATAGTATTACCATATTTTATAAAACTCCCATATCTGGGCATTGACGTGACACTCGGTTAATTGTTTGTGTATTGATCATTCTTTCTTGAGTAAGTGAACTTCTAATCGGAGATTCTTGACTTTCAATTTTTATTAAATAGTGTTATTCTCAACATATAGATAAATTCTAATCCACTTTGAAATTGTAGATATTACGAAAAATACCTTGTTTGTCTTCACTACTTATGCTGGAGTTGGAAACAGGTGGAGTTTCTGTAGGCTTGAAAATCTTGGTCACTTGTGTTAAAATTGGTAAAAAAAACATTGGTAAGTTTAAAAAAACGACCAATCAACAATTGTATGGTAAAAAAATTTTGTTATTAAAAGAAACGAAATCTAACCTCTACCAGGATTAGTAACCCCTAATGTACGTTTGCTATTTAGGATATTCATTCTATCAGCTCTCGATTTATAAGTTTGCATATGATTGAAGCTTGTAAAGACCTCCGATGATGGATTTGAAATTTGAGAGTAACTTCCTCTAGGGTATGACGACAATTGTACTGGTGGACGTGGTATGATATTGCGAAATACCAGGTTTGTAATATTTTGTAAAGGCGGCCGACTGATATTTGAAATTGGAGAAGGTGAGAAAGCAGGCAAAGATGCGGTCTTGACATAATCGACGTCAGGAACATTTTCGTCATTTCTGTAACCTTGTAAGATGGAAAATAATCTGAATATTAAGTTATATCTAATATTGAAAAAACAATTATGCAATATTTATTAGTATTTAAAAACATACATTTTTTTTACTATTCCTCGATCCAGATCTTTTTCCAATCTCTTTTTCATTTGGGATTTTTCTGTTCATCGTTAAAAATTTTGTCTTTGAACCACACCAAGTTGTATCGTGATATGAAATATTCTGTCTTATGCTGAATGTTCTTTACCTCGTTCATATGAAAATATGAAGATGATATGTTCTTTAAGAGCACGACAAAGACTTATCGGTTTAATGAACATACGCAATTAGATTTGTCAATAACGTAGTATGAACATGATATAAGAAATTGTCGTTTGAAAATGATATTAATTATTTATATGATCTACGTTAAATAATATATGAAAACCGATATCAACTATTTATCTCTATTCATTGAGTCGTAATTTGTTTAAAAATCTATTTCTATACATAAATTAAAAAAAAAAATCTGCTTATAATTTTTAGAACATAATAATTGCATAATAGTTTTGATATTATTACAAAACAAATGTAAATGAACAAGAGTACACTCACAAAACGTATGAGAGACGAACTTGCAGATTCCATTGTATTCGAATACAACTTTAATCAAGCTAACCACACAAATATTTTTAGAATGGTTTTTTTAAGAATGGTTATCTCATCTCAAGAGATTCGAGTATATATATATATATATAAAAGAAAATTCTAGAAAAGTAAAGTTAATAGATACAAATAAGGCTATACTTTTAATATTAAGTTTAATAAACATTTCGAAAATAAT
Source organism: Anastatica hierochuntica (assembly GCA_900406275.1). Taxonomy (NCBI): domain Eukaryota; kingdom Viridiplantae; phylum Streptophyta; class Magnoliopsida; order Brassicales; family Brassicaceae; genus Anastatica; species Anastatica hierochuntica. The sequence goes on from OVAN01002435.1 coordinate 13,888, forward strand.
TTGTTTATCAAATTAATATCTATTGGTTAACTATTAATTTTCATTAAGGAAGGTCTATAATATAATGTATTCCTTATTGTAACATAAGATTTTATCGGTTTATAATGTAACCTCCAAGCAATATTATCAAACTCCTTAGATACGGTGTAATATAAAGTCGATAATTTTTTGTAAATTAATATTATTAAATTATATCCATAAATAAATTATTTTAAAATATAGAGCCGAGAAAATTATTTTTTAATACTTTTAAAAAGTATGAAATATATTTAAAAATACATTCTGACCAATATATTATTATTAAATTTTATTTGGTAAATTGAAAGAATTCCAAACTGGATAACATTTTATGAAGCCTCCAAGCAATATAATATAGGTTTTTAAATATTGTTAGCAAAATAACAAAATATATTTAAGGGAATATCTAATTGCACGAATATTTATATATACGATTACCTTGAAATTTGTAATTTTGATATTTGAATTTGTTCAAATATGTTAAATATGAGGTTTTTATATATTTCTACACATAAAATATGTAGACATTGTAAACTAAAAGATACAATTCCTTTAAGATATATGAGAGTTTTTATCTTCGTAACTATACTATGGTTCATTAATAAAGTATATGACTTTTATCTACAAAATGGTTAAGTTTGTATCATATTTTATGTTAATCATATAAGTATGAATTAAAAAATAAGTTAAAATAATAAAAAATTTAGAGTTGCGGAAACATTTCAAAATGAATACAGAAATAATAATAGAAGTAATATTTCAAAAATAACAACTTTCTTAAAAACACACTTTTAAGCTTCTAACTTGTTCAATATTATTCTTCCTTCTATTACGCTTTCCTCAGACATTGTCGTTTGCGTCTAATTCTAGAATAACATATAAAATAATATATGTTATACTAAATATCTCTAATGTTATTATTTTCCTGTTTTTAAACGCAATTATAACCTCAGTTTGAAATCTTCAACTTCTGATAGATCCGGGTTTAACATCATTTGAAATTCACTGCAATTACCATTTCAGAGCATGCGTCTTCCAGTATCTAAATTTAGTTGTGAGTGTATAAATAATACAAATGAACATAGTGAAAGCCTGTAGAAGTTACTATATTACTCAAGGTGATAAACATTGCAATAAATACCTTTTGTTATTAAGGTTCGAAAATATTTGTATACTTTACATTATTTATAAAGGAATAACAATCTATGATTTTGTCTCCATATAATTATGTGCTGTTTTTACTTAAATTATATTCAATCATAAAATAAATAAAATATTAAATCAATATAATACCTCTGTAATCTCGAACTTTAGCAAGCTCAAAAACCATAATATGAACAGAGTCGGAACAGTTCTTCAAAACTTCACAAAACTTTTCAGCTTGATCACCCCCACATAACACAATCTAAGACAACATTACTGGAACAAACAAGATTTAATACACAATAGGGAAATCGATAAATTCTAATATATGTATATAAGAAGCTTACTCCGTGTCTTGAATCTGAAAGTAAATATCGGTTTTTTTCTCCATGATTGAACCTACTTCTGGATGTGAGAGTGCCAACGTTAGATATTTGTCTAATAACGTCTGCAAAACAAAAAACGTATTTAATAGGAAACTTATATACATTAGTATTAATCGGTTCATTATTTTTTAAAAAAATACTATGAAATAAATGTAAGGCCACTTACCAATCAAAAAGTTTGTGTCAAATGACATATCCAAGATTGCAGAAAAATCAACAAATTCGAAAAACAGACTATCAGTTAGTGATGCAATATCGAAAACAATAGTGTTCAGGTTGAAGGAAATCTTGAACGGATGTGTAGTGGTTTTATTATATAGACTTGCAGGTAAAACATATAAATTTGAAAGTCTCTTTGAAAATCCCCCCGTAGTCATTCTATCTTTAAAAGTGTATAGAAGTTCGTTGTTGATGGTAGCGTGTATTTTATTTCCCTGAATATGTAGAAACAATGCGGTTAACATGTTAAAATTCACTATCAACATATTAGTGGTATAATCAACAATTAAATATATTTGTATAAGACATAGGTTACAGCAGTAACACCTAATGCATATTAAATTAACCTTTCATCGACTAAAACCACCTCAAGCGTAGTTCTGTATTGATAATCTTGACGCTATACGGTAACAATTTTAACGTGCAACACAAATTCGTTGTTGGGAAGAACGATATTGACTACACTTTTAACTATAACCATATCGAATTTATGTTGTTTGGTTCAGAAGGTTAACCACAATGTTAAAGCTAGTGTCTATATTATATATACTCGATCTTGCTAACTTTGTTTTCATATTTTATGTAAATTTAGTATAAGTCGGTTTGTAAATAGAATATATTTTCTTAGTTTGATTTAATTCAATTCCGATTTAAAAAGGCTTTTAAATTTTGAGCAACTTAAACACTTATAAAGAAACAACTATAATAGAGACATGTAAAAAGGAAGAAGATATAATTAAAGTAAATATCCACATACCTCAAACTATAATCGTCCACAAATCAATCAATATTTTACTATATTTGTACCAATGATTGGTGGACTTTCCTAATCTGTTCTAAGAGATCGTTCTAAATCTTTAAAAGCAAATATTTGTATTATTCTAATGACCTTATGCACTTGTATGGAAATAATAATATTTAGATATATAATGATTAAACTTAAATTAACTCTGACATCTTATAAATCATTATTATACTCTTGCGTATATATCACATTTAATATAATAAATTTCATTATTTATTCACTTAATATTTGGTTGGCAATTTAGGTAATTATTATGATGTATTGATTGTGGCTGGTTATTTTTTTGTTAAAACATATAATTTTTTGTCGATATACAAAATATGATATAATAATTAGTAGTATTGTATACAATAGTCTGTTGTATCATTTCGAGAAGATTCAATATAATGAGAAGAAACGTAATTAAAAGAATCATTAGAATTATTTTATAATAAGAGTTGACATTAAAAAATATAAAATAAAGTCTGTCCAGTAAGTATATTTTGAAAACTGTAAACCATAGTATGTCGCAACTTTTAAGAATGAAAAAATATATCTTATAAAAGTTTTTAAAACATAATTCAAAATAACTTTCTACATGAATAACTCATTTGAATATATCATTCGTAATAGTGTTTTTGCTAATATTATAAAAATTAAGATAATCATATTTTTAAATATTGCTATTTAGCAACAAAAACTTTATACAATATAGTAAATAATTTAAAAGATAAAAAATAAAACTCAAAACCTTCTTAGGGAATAAAACATGATTACTCTTGATACCAGGGATTAATGCATAACCAATTCAATTTTTTTTGCGTAAAATGAAACGGTTTGTTTAATAAAAAACCAAGAAATCCATCATCAAAATTATAAAAAGGACCAGAAAACAGTAAATATGATAAAGATAAGTCGAACATTAAAACAAAATAGAGTTCTTCGTTTGCAACATGTGCCTCATGAGGATTATTCGCCTTTAATCTTCTTGTTTGCATTCAACTTGCTAATCGAGCGTTGATCTTCAACATTTGTATCTTGTTCTTCTTCACTCTTCCTTTTAGATAGTAGAGTTGCCGAAGATCCGCCTTAGAAAAGGTCCTCTGAAGATTGTAACATTAGAACACTCTGTCATAAATAAAAAAATGCCTGTAAATTATAATATATAGTACTTAAATTACATGAACAAATATTATGATTTAGTTTTAAAATAGAAAGAGTAACCTGTTTATGAGGTAACACAACAAACTCTTCAATCATTTCTCGGTTATCACACGGTAAATAAACAAGCTATTGTGAGTTCTTTCCTTTGATGTTTTCAGGTTCAATAACAATTTTAAAAACCATTTTTTCCAAACAAATCACTAACAGGCTTAGACAAGAACTCATTCTTTTATTAAAACAAAAAAGGATTAGTCCGTTGTAGTTTTTGTATACATACTTTTGACAGTTAAAAAAATTACCTCATCACAAAGTTCAGCAGCTGAATGTCCAACAATTAATTGAGCATTAGCATCGAACAACATAAAGGTTGCCTCACCAGAATCATCTTTAACATTGACAATCAACCTAAACCTATCATTCAAACATTAACATATGTTCAATTATTGGTCAAATATACATGATCTTATATAAACTAATTACTTATCATATTGAATATTAAAGTAGACAATAAGAAATACATAGATATGATGTTTGAGTGTTCTTTGTCGCATGCGATGCACTTGTAAAGACGTTCATCATTATAACCAAAATTGTCAGTTGGTTGTACTTTTTTGTTGCAATATTTGCAACTTAAGTATTGTCATCCATGCTCACCATCTATAAACTCAATTTTTGCCATAGTAACGTAATTTCTGACCTTTAAAGAAAAAATATTGTCTATAAAAATTGGAAAATACCATTTAGAAAGATTTAATATTATTTACATATTATGTCACTATCGAATAATAATAAATGTTAACTAACCAATGTACGAAATATATTTATTATGTAATAAACGTTATTTTTGAAAATAAAATCTATTACCTCAATACTGTTGGTTATCTCTTGAATTGTTCTCTGCTTGTTGTGAACGAAAAATTCGCCACGGACTGATTTAGTTCCAAGAGGCAAATGGCTACTATCATTATTTGTTAGCACAATTGAATCAGACGGAAGTATGTTTAAAGATAACACATAAACATGTTTTAATTATTCGACACATACACAATCATATTTATTTTAATTTTTTTTAAAACATGTACGTCAATTGAAACTGGTCCACCAAATCAATGGAAGGATTAAACAAAATTTGAGTAGAATTCCAGCCATTTGAGATTGTGATATTTTCTGTAATAACAACGATTTAAAATTTCTCGTAAATTTCGAGCCACGAACATCGTGCTAACATTATATAATTATACTAAAGCTTGTAAATTTCAATGATATTGTACCTTTCCATTGTTTTATTGAAGCAAACCTGATAACACAAATTATCACTTCTGACTTGTTACTTGAAGCATACTCATGAACTTGCTTTGCATAATTTCCCCACAGAGTACACATCATTTTTTCATCACTGCAAAGCACAATATGATGTTAGCAATTATGCATATTCAATTATAATATTGAAGGTAATTTGACGCAAGATTGATTTACTTACGTTTGATCACGTAACTCTATCAAGAGTTTCATGATCTCTTTCTCTTTGATCATTATAATCTCTAATGATCCAAAGTTAACCAATTGGCCAATCACATTTGCATCAATGTAATTTATTTACAAATATTATGCGTTGGACAATACTAATACAATTCATATTAAATTTAATCATAATATTCGCCGTAAACAATTAATACCATAAAAATTAACTTACCAACCAAAAAGTTTTTGTCAAGTGATCCAGACAGAATATCATTGTAATTAGCAAACTACAATTCAAGTACTTCTGTAGGAAAATCAACAGCCTCTTCAATCTTGGTTGTTGAATAGAATCCAATCTTGAATCGATGTGTACTCGTCCTGTATTTCGAAGTAACAACAGTAACTTTGAAGAATTGTATGATCTTGGCAATACCCTCGGTGAGTACTTTCTCAAATTGTTTCATCAATTTTGAATCAACCATAAAATGGATTCTTGTCCCCTAATAAAGGATTTATATAAATAATATTAAACGACACTAGTATAGAATTGATAACTACAAAAGATTTTTTAAACGCCTGTTAATTATATAATGTGGTATAAAACAATACATGTATATTTGAAAATATTCGACTCCAACGTAAAATATGTTTGTATATGTTAATTTCCATTCATAATGCAAAGTAAATGTTTAATAAACAAAAATATTACCTCTCTATCAACCAAGACCATCTCAATTGTATTGCCCATTTTTTTGTTAAAAGATTTCCAAAGACGAATAACCTTAACTTCAATACGCCATGTATTCCTCGATGGTTTCAAATCTTTCACAAGAGAAATGGTTGAAGGTTTCCTTGACACAATGAACATGATATGGAAAAAACAAACAAAGGTATAAGAAACTCTCTATTATTTTCGTAATGGTTATTGTAAACAGAATACGTTATTACATATAGTAGTTAGGCCACCGACCTAATTGATGATTTCCATTATAATCCAAAATTAATATAATTATTAATTCTTTCTAATCTTAAGGACTATTCCTTATTTCAGTTACTCAAATTACGGTAAAATTGGCTAATATTTATGGTATATAACTTCTTAGCAATGAACGTACATAAGTAAAGTGTATATACACTTTTTATAATTGACTCATAATCATAGTATGTGACTATATTTTTGAAATTATAAAGTTCATATTAATTTGATAGGTATGAATATTCCTTAATTGCTTCTCTTTAACGTTAAAGAATCTCCAATATATAATCCTTAGATATGAATAGTCCCTAATTTAAATAGATATAATATTTTTTTTTTTAAATTAGGAAAGATCTTTCTATAGATTGTGTTTAAATATACAATTCCAATACACAATATAAATATTCCTAATACACAATTTTTTATTGTAATTTATCCAATGATTTCGGCAATATTTGTCCAAGCAATGTGGAGATTTGATTATTACGGACTAAATATATAATTAATATTCTCTGAATGTATAATATTTAATGAATATAGTTTGTACGGACTTTCATAATTTTTAATTAAATAATTAAATTTATATATTTACCGTCTTTTAATAAAAAATTTATTATTTATGATCATGCCAATTTACAATTTTAATTTTATATTACCTATCCCCATAAATATTTCGAAAGTTATATCATATAATGAACATTTTTAAAAAAATCTACAAGTGTAGTTATGCATATCTTGCGTTTAAAAATCAAAAACAAATTCATAATTTATGACTATCCAATTTTATTCTTTATCCGATACGTATGCTCCCAAAAAAACAATACCATACTTAAATTCCAATAAATATAAAACTTATTAAACCAAATCATATCAATTCAAGACAAAATAATTGTAACTTAAATATTATAATCTTTTTCCCAAAAGTATTAGATCCATGAATATCACGCGAATGGTTTTGCCTTCATAGTCCGTAAACCATACACCTTTATCATGCTCTTCCCGGACATTGTCTCTTGTTCCGAAGTCTATAAACGTATTATAACAAATAAGTACACTTGGAAAATATATAGACGTCAATACTCTATTAGTTTACGGGAATAAACAACCTAAGCTTAAAGTCTTCAACTTCAGGTATGTCTGGGTTTAGCATCATTTGAAAACTTCCAGAATCACCATTGGATATTGTACATTTTTCTGTGTATACATGAAAATAATGTTTGGATAATTGAAGCTACATCATATATTTGTACTTAGACGTATAATAGTAAACTTAGTAAAACTTCATACTTCTCCAATCTCTAACTTTAGCAAATCTCAAGACGATTACTTTAACAAAAGCATTGTCGTTCCTTAATGCTTTACAAAAATGTTCAGCATGGCAACCCCACATAACACAATCGATGACACGATTACTGAAATATAAACAAATGAACCAGTCGAAATAGTTTAATGCTTAGCAAAACTTTTGCATGTAAGAATAAAACTTACTCTAGGTCTCGTAGTTGGAAGGAAATATCATCTATATTTATTCCTGGATAAATAGGACTTCTTTTCCTAAGATTGTCGACATTAGAGACTTGGCCAATCAAATCTGATTGACAACTTACAAAATTCGGTAAGTGGATCTACATATAAACGGTTTTATTTAGAACAATATGTAAATAAATTTGTACACTTACCAACCAGTAAAACCTTATCGAAATCAACACTTAAAATATAACTAAAATCAGCAAAATCAAAAAAAGGTTATCGTTTAGCATAGGTATGCCAAAAATGATTGTATCCGGTCCTAAAGAAATTTTGAATGGGTGTTTGGTGGTTGGATTATCTTGGTGGTTTCGGATGACATCAAAATTTGAAATGTTATTCCAAACTCCCTCTGTACTGAATCTCTCTTCAAAAAGGTTAAATAATTTTTCATTGAGTGTAACATGTATTTTGTTTCCCTGTAAAATTTTTTAAAACATATATATATATATATATATATATATATATTTCACGGAAATGTTATAATATTTAATTTACACATAATAGTATACGTCAAAGCCTTTGGCAAATTATAACATTGAGTTTTCAACTGGTCATAAATAAACATATATGCTATATTATAAATTGTAAACGTACTACAATTAACAAAATGTGTGTACACTTTCGAATAACATCATCTAATATTACATGGCTAAACTTTAAACAAGTCGAACATATAAAATATTTAAAATTGTATACCGCGTGTAACAATCTAAATTGCAATCGACAAACGATTTATATATTTCAAAGTAAATTTCTTACATGTTCATCGGATACAATTGCTTCAAGTGATGTTCCGCGTGTGAGCGCTTGCTTCCAAAATTTCAAAAACTTCACATGAAGCAAAAAATCATTGACATGGGGCTTTATTTCGTTAACATTGTTAACAAACGCCATTATGTATTTAATAGTTATGAATACAATGTATAGTTCGTGTGAATATGGTACATGAAGATTTTAGCCTTATTAATGTGTAATATCTATAATGTAATAAATCAAATCAGTCAGTAGTTACTATATGAATAACATGTAAAAAGATATTTTAGACTCACGTAAGTAATTGCAATAACTATCGGAGAATAAACTTAAGATATATGTGTGTTCTATTTAAAGTAATATAGAAATTCTACATTATGTGTTTGCTTTTCCGAATTATTATAATACTTATTGTATATAGACTTTATAATCTTTATTAATCTCCTTATCATGTTCGAGATCAAAATCTCCTTAAATTTTGCAATGTGAATATTTTATTACCATAGAAGATTCAAAAAATTACGATTGAGTGTGCCTCTTGATATAATCATATAAATTTAAGCTGCAATCATTATCACTAAAATCCTTATACTCATTGTTAAATATCTACAATTTTTAATGTTCACATTGTCTTCTAATCGTTCGTACCATTCTACTACAAAGTTTATTTGAGACAAGAAGTTATGTGTTTGGTTAGCTTCTGAAGACACCTCGAGCATGTCAGCAAATCAAGATTTCTTAGAAGCATTTTCTGGTAAGTTTGCAATTATGTTATACTACTTACGTTTTCTTTTCAAGAATTGCTGATATGTTACAATCTACACTGAATGTAGGTTTTCTTTCAAGACTGTACAAACCTAAGTTTATACAATTGTACTTAAAGAAAGAGCATCCAAAAAGCAGATTCAATGAGTGGTATATGGCATGTCTTCAAGAAGGTAAAACATAGTGGTATACTAATATATATCAAATAATTATTATGGCATTAAAATCTCGTTTTTTGGATGAACAACTGATAATTATTCCGGATCATTTGACAATGAAAATGTTCAACTCTTGCCTACTGATGAAGTCGATGAAGATATTTACGGACTTGAAAAGTTTTCATCTGAATGTTGTGAAACTGTTGCAATCCAGAGCACAGGCTTTAAAAACAACATATCAGTTGAAGATTCAACCGGTAAATGTATTAGCAGCTTAATAAGTCGACTTTCATCGGACCCCATGAATTCTGAAATAAAATTCTTTTTTTAAATAATTTTTGCTCATCATAATATATATTGTTTCACCACCCATACCATGAAGGCTATTTCAATTATTAAAAATAATTGTCTCTCCAGTTTATTTTTGCCATATAATTAACATTTTAAAACTCCCTATGTTATATTTTTACCATAATATATATATGTTCTGTACTTTTAAACTAACTATGTTATATTTTTATTATCTTAACACGTACACAAGAGTAACGAATTCTCTTGTGTATCCATGTGGGTCGTATAACTTTTTTTTTAAAACAGATTAAATTAAATATATATAACATTCATAGGATCAATATCTTTTAAAAGTACATAGAAAATTACCACCAATATTGCTAATACGAAAATGTTACATAATAGCCTTTTCAACATATAACCAGTCATTATTAGATAAGTCCACACGATTCTTATAATCATGTAACATTATATTACACGATATATATTAGATTATTAGGGGATCCCTCAGTAATCATCCTCTGGATCACGGGGAGAAGATGCACGACGTCGGATTTTCCTCGGTGGTGGGTAATAAACGCTGTCATCAGAGTCAACACGTTTCTCTTTGTCAGATGAATATTCTGTTGTAATCTAGCCAAATTTTGGATATGTTTGTAGCTCAGAATCCTCCTCATCTGAATCGGTTTCATATTCATCTTCTATCGCGAACAAATCTATTTCTTCACCCTCTTTATCTTCGCCCTCATCTGAATCTATTTCTTACCTTTGCTTTTCTTTTGAAATTTTCTTTAGTGGCATGAACTTCTTCTCTCCATCTATATCAGTTATTATGGGGATTGTCTTCTTGCGACCAATATTCTTAGAATCGACATCGTCTAATATATCTACCGCAAATAAGTTGCAAAACGTTAATTGGGGATCAAAAATATTCTGATCAAAATATATCGCCAAAATAATGTAATTTACTTAATTATTATAATTCGTTTTTATATTTTAAAATTCATTATTTAAAATGAAGGTAGCCTTCTATTGAAAATAATATCTTACGAACGCATAATTAATCATTCGTAGACACAAAATAACTTTAAAGTCAAATTAGAATGATTTTATGGTAAGATTTGTTTTAGTCAAAACATTGTTTATAACGAACTAATACATATCAATACAATCTTTGAAAAAGAAAAAAGCTGATAAGATATTGTCATATCAATTACGTTAACTAATACATCTAAATAACCCCAAAAATTATATTTACAACAATTGAAACAATAACAAACCGAAAATTTTGTTATATTTAAAATAAACTTACTACTCATAATTATAAATGTTTTTTGTTTTTTCCTATTTTGAATATAGTAATGATTTACACTAATTTTGTGGGTTTATTCCACCATAAATGGCTATGAATATTTCTGGTTTTAAAACTAAGGTTTATATATGTATAAATTATCAAATAAAACAAAAATGTTTTGAATATTAGCAATAAATTGTATCATCGAGATTTACAATTTATGATGATGCATGTTTATATATGTTGTATTAGAATTTCACTATAAACTTTTTTCTTGATTTAAAGGTAGTTTTATATCAACCATAACTTGATATATATAATTTTCGTGATATGATACATTGAATCGACTATAAACGTTTTACTGTTGTTAGAGAATATAAATTATTAGAAAATAAGCAAGTTTTTAACAGATGTTTATGTCGTTAAAAACATGCAATAGATTTTAACAAAAGCAAGAAACAAACCATGTGAAATTTTTTTGGAAGAGATTTCTTGGTTAACCGAGTAAGATCTTGGATCCGACATGTGTAAACAAAAACTTTAAAACATGAAAATTATAAGTTTCAAACATGAGCAGATTTTTATCAAACCAAACATGAAAAAATTCAAGAAACATGGCCGAATATTATGAGCGGAGACATATATAACCGTGGATGGAAATGGTTTAAATTCCTCCTTATATAAGAAGTTGATGCTTCAGGGTACTATGCAGATTGTAGCTTTGGAAGAATATTCAGGAGGTGGAGAATGAAATGAAGAAGAAGAACCAAGGTTGTAAGAGTGACAAATAAATTGTTTTATAGATAAACACCTATATATATTGGTTGATATTATTTTAAATTGGGTCAATAAAACGTGACCCTTTAATTAACTTCTTGATGATATCTAATAAAAGTCATGTAACATATTACCCAAATCTATATATAAAGTTTAAGAATTTAATAATATCAAATATTAATAATTCTATATATTGCTATAAAATTGGCCTAATCTTAAATAGTTTATTCACGGCTAACATAATGTCCATATTACTAATAACTCATAGCTAATTATTTGGATATAATTTTAGTGACCTCTTTTGAAACTTTTGTAAGCTATTATAACACCTATGAAATATATTTTGTATGCTATAAATGATTTAATCGTTTCATTACGGTTTGCAAACGTTCCTTAGATTTGCAGGGTTGTGTAAACTTTTGTACGCTATTTTATGTTATGATTGAATTGTCATAACAAGTGTTCTCAATATAGAAGAAATGGTTAAACGTTTTGGTCCAAATAAAAAGGCTACCTTTAAGCCCATTTAACATCCACCTATACAAAGCCCATGAAACACTTCTCTAGCAGTTTTATAACACCACAACCATTTGTTTAGGTCTTGTCATTTTGTATGCTAATCATAACTTCTCAATTCCTATTCTTCGACTTTTCATTTCTATAAGAGTTTCTTCTGCTAAATCATTTCGACGAAGGTTAGAAACACTATCTCTCAGTTTATTTTATAGAATGCTTTTGGTTTTCTAATGATCACAACAATACAAAATACTATATTTGCGTTTTGTTTTGTCGAGTTTACAAAAAATAAAAACAACCTTTCATTGTTCTAACATCTCTCTTCTGTATAGCCATGACTAATGACAGAAGAGATATGAAAAAACAAAGGATCACTTCTCCATCGAAATCCTTGTGTAAGATGCTAACACCTTTTTCTTTATCCTTTATTACATGTCTTTTTGGTAAAAGGATGTTAATTAATATTTGTTAAAGTTATAAAACACAATCATTTTCGCCTACATTTAGGTCATGCATATAATATTGGTCATAAGTGTAGTATGTTAACTTGTGATTTGATAGTTGTGTAAGAAAAAAAATTTTCTTTAGATTTCGTTGTTTTTAAAATTAGTTGTAGAAGATTAGATCTGATTCTCAACTCCTCTCACACAACTTAATTCTCTACGTGTATCTCTCGTTTGTGTGATTTGCAACTCACAGGCATTCAATAAGCAAGAAGAGAAAGAATATGAAGTAAAGAAGACAACACAAGACAATTATAGAGTTCCCCAAAACTATGGGTACATCTCTCTTCAGGATCAATGCTTGGAATTCACTATCAGAGACTCTTGTGTTTGATCACAAATCTTAAAGCCACAACAATGGCGATCAAAGGAAGAAGAAGAAGATTCCACTCAAAATTTGTTAAGTTTGTTACTATATCTTCCCTTCTTCCTCTCTTGCTCTGCTTCTGTTTGTTGTAAGCATTTGGGCCAGTCTTTTATACTTCTCGGCCCATGTAACAATCAGAGACATCTCTTTCTCCTGGGCCTTAATTTCTAAGCCCACACCTCTGATGTTTGTCGAGACCCAAGCCTTATGCTAGAATCATTTCCCCACAAATCTCCACCTTGATTCTAACATCACTAGCTCTCTGTGTCTCCACTCCGACAAACCTTCACCATCCTTGATTCTGGAACCACCGCAACCTTCACCGGTAACGGTACCAGCTTCTGCCTCCCTCTTAACCCTTGACAAAGGCCCTCTCCTTCGTTCAATTTTAAGGCAGAAACTCTCTTTCCTCCGTCATCTCCTTGACCCTTGAGATGACGGATCTAACCCTTTTAGGCTTCCAACATCTTCAAGCTCCTCAAACATCCACTAAACTTTTCTTTAGGTAAAACTTTCGTTAGCATGTCTACAGAATTGATAGATGTATGATTCTTGTTCAATAGTACATCCCCTTGAGATATCACATCTCTGATGAAATTGAACTTTACCGCAATGGATTTTGTTCTTCCTGAATACATGTAGTTTTTAGCTAGATGTATTGCACTCTGTGATTCGCAGTTCATCTCTACTGCTTCTCTTTTGAAACCCATTTCCTCACAAATACCTTGTAACCAACGTGCCTCTTTGATACTTTCTGATAGTGACATATACTCTGCTTCTATTGTTGATAGGGCCACAACCTTCTGCAGAGTTGATCTCCAGCTCACAGTGTTGCCACCTACAGTAAACACGTAACCAGTGATGGATCTTCGCTTATTCAAGTCTGAGGCGAAATCCGAATCACAGAACTCTCTAATTTTGAAATCAGCTCCCTTTGTGAAGGTCAGATTAACATCTATAGCTCCCCTTATGTATTTTAATATCCATTTGACCGCTAACCAGTGGTCTTTCCTAGGAGATGTCATAAACCTGCATATTATTCCAAGTGCATATGCTAAATCAAGACGTGAGCCCACCATTGCATACATATTGCTCCCTACAACACTAGAATAAGGTACGTCTTCCATCTTAGTAGCTTCTTCTAGCAACTGTTTCTCTGTTAGACTCTGTAGCTTAAACTGTGGACCTAGAGGAGAACACACATGTCTGCAGTCCCACATCCCAATTGTTTTTAAAACATTAACCAAGTATTCATTTTGTGAAAGAACTAACACACCCTTCTCCCTGTCTCTGTGAATATCCAACCCAAGGATGTTCCTTACTTGACCCATATCCTTCATTTCAAATTCTGATTTCAGAGTTTCTTTTAGTCTTTCCACCACTAACTTATTCTTAGATGCAATGAGCATATCATCCACATATAGAAGTAGAAATACCATATCCTGAATTGTAGATCCTTTTAGGTATACACAAGGATCATATTCACTTCTCCTGTAGTGATTCTTGATCATGAATGAGTCAAAACGATGATTCCACTCTCTAGGTGACTGTTTCAGTCCATAGAGAGATTTCTTTAACAAACAAACTTTATCCTCAGATCCTTTCTTAATTCTACCTTCAGGCTGTTCCATGTAAATACTTTCCTTCAAAACACCATGCAGAAAAGCTGTCGTAACATCTAATTGTTCAAGCTCCATATCCTCATTCACAACTGCTGACATTAACAGCCTTATTGAAACTAATTTAATCACTGGTGCAAAGATTTCGTTGTAGTCAATACCCTCAACTTGTGAAAAACCTTTAGCCACTAAACTTGCTTTATACCTTGGTTTTTCCACACATGGTATTCCTTGTTTCAATTTGAATATTCACTTGGAGCCTATCACCTTTTGATTCTTAGGTCTGTCAGTAAGATTCCATGTGTGGTTCTTATGAAGTGATCCCATTTCCTCCTCCACAACAACATCCCATAAGTCCTTATCCACACTCCTTTGAGCCTCTAGATATGTCTTAGGCTCATCTAACTCTATTAACTTTGCACTGGACAGAGCATATGCTATGTAGTCAGCATCCTCGAATCTTGAAGGAGGTCTAATTTGTCTTTTCTGTCTATCTCTGTCAAGAAGATAACCTTCAAGATCTTCACTTGTCCCTTCCACTGATGTCTGACCTTCCTTAAATTCTGAATCTTCCTCTAATAAATCTTCATAATCTGATCCTGAAGCCTCTTCATCATGAATCACACTGACTCCACCAGAAGTAGTACCATCTTCTGTAGATACCTTTTCACCCAAAACTTCTTCTAATGTTGAGCTGAAAGTTACTCTCTTCTTGGTCTTATTTCCACAGGTTGTTGTCAGTGAGTTTGTAATTCCTTCTAAGTCCGTGTAGAGTCTGCTTTCATCAAACATTACATCTTGTCTTGAGCATATCCTAGGAACACACTTTTAGTTGCCCTAGGACTTATCTTGTCTTGTATAGTGTGTACATAGGGCAGACTACCAAAGGATCTTAGGTGTTCATAGTCTGGTTTATCTCCTATCCAGATTGCTTCAGGGATTTCAAACCCTATTGAGGTAGTTGGTGATCTGTTTATGATATAAACAGCCGTTGAAGCTGCTTCAGCCCATAATTCTCCTCTCAGCCCTGTCTCTACTAGCATACTTCTCACTTTATCCATAATGGATCTATTCAACCTTTCTGAAACCCCATTCTGTTGGGGTGCATAGGGGGCATGTCTTATGCCTTTTAATCTCAGCTTCCCTACATAGTTTTTCAAATTGTGTGTTGCAAAATTCTAAACCATTTTCTGTCCTCAGACATTTTATCCTCTTGCATGTTTGGTTTTCCACCAATGTTTTCCAATCTGCAAACTTCTGATAAGCCGCATCTTTAGTCCTTAGGAAGTATATCTAGACCTTTCTTGAATAGTCATCTATAAATGTGATAAAGTATCTAGCTCCAGACAGACTAGAAGTCACATTTGGAGACCCCCATAAATCTGAGTGTACATAGGCAAGAATTTCCTTTGTGGTATGTTTGGCCTTCTTGAAGCTTTGCTTATGTGACTTTCCCAAGGCACAAGATTCACAGAATCCCAACTCTTATATTTTCATAGGCTTTATGTATCCTTTCTTGACTAGGAATCTCATAGAATTTATATTCATATGTTCGCCTCAGGCTGCCTCACAGTTCCTAGGAGGTAATAAAGCCCATTGTTGTATTTCCCAGATAACACTTGCTGATTTCCTTTGTGAAATCTTATCACATAATCCTTTCCACTATAGGTACACCCAGCTTGCTCTAGCTGTCCATAGGAAATTAGATTTCTGCTCATTTCTGGCACATATCTGACCTTGCTCAAGGTAACTATTGTACCATCACCACTATCAATAGTTATCTTTCCCATTCCTTTAAATGTGCAGAATGTGTTATTTCCCATTAACACCCTATTCCCGTGAAACTATTCAAATTCAGTGAGAAGTTCCTTTCTGGGAGTCATGTGAAATGTACAGCCCGAGTCTAGAACCCATTCATCTTGTGAGGCTATCAAAATAGCAATCAGTGCTATAGGTTCTGGCAAAGTGATTGCTACATTTTTTGACTTTGAGTATTGAGCATTAATCTTTTTCCTCTCTGGGCAGTCCCTCTTCCAATGACCCTCACTCCCATACACCCAACAAGATTTATCCCCTTTTTCATTATCTCTGTTTCTGGATTTTGATATGTTCTTGCTTTTGGATCTCTTCCCATTACCTTGTTGTTTATTGTTTCCTCCATTTGATCTCTTTTCTGACCTACCTCTTGAGTCTACAAATAAGCCTTCTGATTGTTTACTCTTTGTTAGCAGTCCTCTCTGCTTCAATTCAGTCTCCTTTGAATAAGCAGCAGTAACAACCTCACTAACTGTCAGAGTCTCCTTTCCAGAGCCATACTGGAGAGTATGAACAAGTTGCTCATATGCTGGTGGTAGTCCTGATAGAAGTTGGATGGCTTGATCCTCATATGAGATCACAATCTTTAGGCTAGCCAGATCATCAATATATTTCAAGAAGATATCAACACTTTCTTCCATTTTTTTATCTTCCTCCATCTTGAAGCATGAGAACTTCTTCTTCAACCAAATCCTATTGGGAAGAGACTTTGTCTGATAGTCTTTCTCCAATACCTTCCACATTCCTAATGCAGTTGGTTCATGCATTATCTTCCTTATTATAGGATCACTTAAGCATGTGCTCAATAAACTCCTAACTCTGAGATCCTTCTCAGCCCTTCTGATGTGAACCTTGGTTTCTTCATCTTTTTCTTTTCCTTTCTCCGATATCTTTGGAGAATCCTCTTGCAAGACTGATAAGAGACCCTAAATCTCCAATTGACCAAGCATCTTAAACTTCCATAACCCAAAGTCTCCCTTTCCATCAAACTTCTCAATCTCAAAACGACCTCGTGTTGGTTTCATTGTTATCTAACTTCCCAGTTTCTTTCTTGTTTCCTGCAGGTAAACAAAGAAAAACAGAATAGACAAGCAGTTTTCAACAGCAGATACCTTCCGATCCAAGCTATTGTATTAGATCAAGATCAAGAGTTTGAAAGAGAGTACTCCCCCGTTCAAAGATTGAACCAATGGGCGCGATGTTCTTGTAGGTCACCAGATCTGGTATTTTCTTTATCTTGCTCCACTTGAATCGCTGATCTATCTTCGATCAATTTACGCCTACGCTCCGATAACACTTGTAGAAGATTATTCTCACCGCCTCTCACACAGCTTAATTCTCTATGTGTATCTCTCACTTGTGTGATTTGCAACTCATAGGCACTCAATACGCAAGAAGAGAAAGAATATGAAGTAAAGAAGACAACACAAGACAATTATAGAGTTCCCCAAAACCATGGGTACATCTCTCTTCAGGATCAATGCCTGGAATTCACTATCAGAGACTCTTCTGTTTGATCACAGATCTTACAAGCCACAACAATCGCGATCAAAGGAAGAAGAAGAAGAAGATTCCATTTAAGAGTTGTTAAGTTTGTTACTATATATTCCCTTCTTCCTCTCTTGCTCTGTTTCTGTTTGTTGTAAGCATTTGGGCCAATCTTTTATACTTCTCGGTGCATGTAACAATCAGAGACATCTCTTTCTCTTGGGCCTTAATTTCTAAGCCCATACCTCTGATGTTTGTCGAGATCCAAGCCTTATGCTAGAATCATTTCGCCACATTAGTGTTACTAAGAATCTAAAATTTATTTAGGAACCTAGAATGCTATTGTGGTTTAAATTTTTGATATAATGTCTTACATGTTTCGTTTTTTATTGGTCGTCTTTACAAAAATTTAACTAACAATATGTTTGTTCTATGTGAAGCTAAAGTAGGGGAAAATTTCTCTCCATCCATTGGTGCCAAAGATAACTCGATTTTTTTTAACAGCGACAAGAAGGTTGACTCTAATCATGGGACGATCAATCAAAAAGTGACTCAAGAAATCAAGCCTATCGAGGCGAGTAAGGAGGTTGAGAGTGAACAACAAGAAAGTTGTTCTTCTAAGGAGAAAGAAGATGAATCTAATGAGGAAGAAGGTGAATCTACGGAGGAAGAAGTCGAAGAAGATGACTCGGAAAGTTATAGTCCGGATTAATACATCAAGAGACATTTTAAACCTGGAAGTCAGACGACGATGTACTCTTCTGATGCCGAAGAAGACAATTGTGATGACAGTGATGGGAGCGTCGGCTACGCTCCACCACCGAAGAATCATCGTGGAGAAAACAAACAATCGAAGGAAATGAACGGGGCATGTCATCCGATGAGGATATGTGAAGTTAGTGGTAGAACTTCTAGACTATGTTTCTTGTGTTTAAAACTTTTTTATTTCTTTTTAAAATGGTGAACTAAGACATAATTATCATATGGTTGTAATAACAGTCTTTTAAATAATTTTGCATATGTATTATTTTTTTGTCGATCGGCATATTATGTTTTGTGATTAAAATCATAATATTTTTTGAGTTCAACACATAGAGTATTTCAACGATTTATTTGACAGTGGTTATTTAGATACAATAGGAAAATAGTCATAATCCATAATCAAATTAGCACTATTTTCTTTTTATATATTTTGAATTTAAGCGGCTTGCTATTAATTTATTTTCATACATCTATTTACGAAATTTATAGAAGATCTTTATAAATTGTTATGGTTTATAGATTACGATATAGTGGTTACAGTATAGGATTAGGGCTTTTGGTACTCCAACAAAATAAGTATATAGTTCTGCTCTCCAACAAAGTTCACTCCCTACTAATCTCTCCTCATTAGCTCATCGAGCTTTGACTGCAGATCATCAATTCTCTTTGTATCTGATGACACAACTCCTCTACCACGATCATAGTCTGATATGCGATTGGCCTGACTATTAGCCATGTTATTCACCAGCATATAAGCTTCCTCCACAGTCTTGGTCANGGAGGAGATTCCAATCTGAGAACCCATGATGAGGAAAATGATTTAGGTACTCCCTGAATCTTTCCCAAGCTGCATGAAAGCTCTCAGAACC
>OVAN01002436.1:0-33533 GCA_900406275.1 Anastatica hierochuntica
TTATATTTAAATATTAAATATTTAATTATTGAATGATTATTACATGAAAAACTAAATATTATATTTAAGTATAAAATTTTTATTTATTGAATGATTAATACGAAAAAAAAAACGGATCTAAAACGGAACCGAAACAGATATTTTCGGGTATTTTGAGTTCGGATCGGGATTTTCCAAACAGATATGAAACGGATCCGAACCTTCAAAAATCGTAAATGAATATGTAACGGTTCCAAAAACTGAAAAACAAAAAAAAACAGATCTGAAACGGAACCGAAACAGATATTTTCGGGTATTTTGGGTTCAGATCGAGATATTTTAAACATATATGAAACGGATCCGAAACTTCAAAAATCGTAAATGAATATGTAACACTTCCAAAAACCGAAAAAAAAAAACGGATCCAAAACGGATCGGAAAATGAAATTGTTCTAACTCAAAAAAAAAATCAGCTCGCCACGTCACTAAGGACTCAGTCCTTAAACACCTTATATAAGAACTGATTCTTAGTGAAATGGGTTGCAAAAATCATTTTTTAAACCAAATGGCTTAGGATTCCGCGCTAAGGACTCTGGTAAGATGCCCGATGGAGATGCTCTTACACCTCTCTTGGTCTTATCGATACCTAGAAATGGAGGGAGTTGTGTCGGTGTTCCCAAACAAGAAGTTAAAACTCCGAACGACGTCTCGGGACTTCATGGATTCGAAGGATGTGAAAACGAAAAGGAACCCAACCGTGAAAAGTGACATCATCGTTGGGGTAATCGACGGTGGGATCACGCCGGAATCCGTTAGCTTTTCCGACCAAGGCTTTGGTCCACCTCCAAAAAAAATGGAAAGGTGTTTGTTACGGCGGAAATAACTTCACTTGCAACAAGTTATAATTTTACCTCTCTCTCATATTTCAAACGAAAATTACAACATCATTTATATTTTAAATTAATTTACGTTTTATTTTGAGAAAGGAAAACATAACCATAACCTTTTTTTTGTCTTCTTCTTGATATCTCTCTTATTTTCTTAGCAAGTTGATTGGGGCAAGAGATTACACAAGAAAAGGTGCTAGGGATAAGGATGGCCACGGTACACACACCGCGTCCACGGTGACTGGAAACGCCGTCGCGGGCAAAAACTTTTTTGGACTAGGCAATGGAACAGTAAGAGGTGGTGTTCCAGCCTCTAGGATCGCCGCTTATAATGTCTGCCTCAACGTATGTAGCACGGCTGATATACTTTCTGGGTTTGCTGACGCAATTGCCGACGGTGTGGATCTCATCACTATCTCTATGGGTGGAAATAACCCCGGTCGTGTACGAAAAGGACACGATTGCGATTGGGGCTTTTCACCCTATGGCCAAAGGGATTCTTACTGTCAATTCAGCTGGTAACAGCGGTCCAGAAGCTGGTGTGGTTTCGGCCGTAGCGCCGTGGATTTTAACCGTTGCAGCCAGCAATACGAACCGTGGATTTGTCGCCAAAGTTGTTCTTGGAGATGGCAAGACACTTGTTGTTGCTTTTAACAAAAAAAAAAAACACTTGTTGTAAGTATCAAGAAACATTCTTAATTAGTTATATGAGCATTGTAATCTTTTGATCTGAATGGGAAGAAATACCCTCTGGGTTACGGAAAATCAGCCGGTTTCTCTACTTGTGAAGAGGGATCCGCCGAGTAAGTTCCTTGGTTCCCAAGAAACCATTGTTTGTAATGCATATGACCTAGAAAAACTTTCATAGTTTAAATTGGTGGATAGGGTTTGTATTTCAGGGAATGTGGAAAAGGGTGTATAGGTCAATCCCGCGTTAAGGGAAAAATCTTATTGTGTCGTCAAGTAGATGACTTTGATATCAACGAAGTTCAATCCAGTGGAGCTGTTGCAGCCATTCTTATGAACCCTAAACAAGATTACGCTCATGTTAGTCCTTTGCCCCTCTCGGTTCTGTCGAAAAATGACTTCGACTCTCTCCTCTCTTACATTAACTCCACAAAGTAATGAACCATTTTCTCTCTGGTTCTTAGTTCTTACTTGTGTTTTATACTCGCTTTCTTGATCCTCTATGTTTGTTTTGCTAAGGTCCCCTCAAGCGACAGTTCTAAAAAGTGAAGCAATCTATAATCAGGCAGCTCTTAAAGTTGCTTCCTTCTCTTCTCGCGGTCCAAACCCCATGACTGCCGATCTTCTCAAGGTATATATACTCGAACATTTTTTTATCTTGGTTCTTTTTTTGCCTTTGTCCGCAGATCTAATCTGGTCTGATGGCAAACATAATGTGAGAAGCCCCATTGTTGTTTATACTAATGGTGCTTACTGATGAGGGGGGACTTTATCAATTCACATGTTCCTACCGTAATCATCATATATTTTAGTATTCTTTTTTTTTTTTCGCCGGAACCCTTTTTCATTAAGTAAGTAAGCGGTACAAGATTTTCCGCTAGGGAGAACCCAAAGAGACCCGCTGGTCTTACAAGGGTAAAAGGAAAGAAATTTGCGATCGAATTATAGATAACTCGAAAGACACGGGAACTAAACAAAGCATCCATCCAGGAGGATAAGGTTAAACCGTTAAAAACTCCAACAGAACTGCAAGAGAATATCGACGGCTCCGTTCCATCCAATAAACACACCATTGCCACTGTTGAGACACTAGGATCTCCGTGGTTTTAAAATTTCATGCTTGCACCGATAGTCCCTAAAAAGGGTGAACACGAACAGGACGAGAGAGAACTCTCGCGGCCCTTAACCCTTGACGAGCAATTTCATTGCCAAACATAGTCCAGCGTGAACCGCTGTCAAGAGGGAGGGAAAAAGTCTATGGAAGACGAGGGGGTTGGGTAGGAAGTATCATTCTATTCTTGATCTTGATAGTTCCAGAGGTTTGAACAATTAACCGGACGATTAGCACGACATTTTTCTTAATAGAGCAACTGGCCAGGAAGGTAGTTTTCCCTAGTTTTGATAGTCTCGTCTTGAAAGTACATTCCATCATGGAGTATATGAAGACTATCTCGCAATAGAGGAAAATAAGCTCTACATCTCTAGTAGAAGTTTTCTCCAATCTGGATATTAATATCCCAATAACAATCTCGATTAAGAGGTGGCATCTATGGCATTTGAGAACGCACTTGTGGACTCGGCATATAAACATTTCGCGAAAATTACCGACGAGCTAATAACATTTATAACCTGCAGTAAACTGACATCTATGGCCTTCATACAAGCAAATAACGGCTCGATGTATGAAAATATTCAAAAGATCATTAAATGGACACCAAATAATTATGTAAAGCCCATTTATTAAATATTTTGGGTTTGAACCCAACTTCTCTATAAAGGAGGATAACAAGTCCAAACAACATTTCAGTGTGGCATTAAAACCCAAACAGATATTATTGGGCCAGGCCCAAACAAACCACTGAATTAACGGAGGTAGCCCTAGATCTAGAAGCCGCCGTATGTTTGGTGAGTCACCACCATATACGCCGTGAACCAGAGCCAGTACATCGGACATCGACGAACGACGATCTCCAGTGCTAGATTCGATGGCTAATGCTGATGATAGAAGATACATCTCCATCAGGGAGGAAGTGATTTTCCCGGTGAGGCAACTATGGCCTTTGGATTTAGAAAGAGAAGACTTTGAACAACATATTTCGACGGTGGGCTCCAACGGGATTCGAGGGTGAAAAGCCACAATCCCAGATCCGAGTCTCGTGTCGAAAATCTCGGAGATGGAGAAGATAGGCAGAGGAGCCGCCGCATGTGTCGTGCCATCATCGTAGATGGAGTACCGAGACCTCACCGTCGGTGAGCAGAGAGCCAAGAAAATCGAGGTGAGAAAGACTTTGTCTCGAGAGCGAAAGCTTTGGGTGTTAATAGACACCAGATCTAGCCCAACAAGGGGGTAATCACCGAAAGATGCGGCAGAGGTCAGATGGTGACGCAGATTTGCAGCCGCCGGCTGAACCGCCCCTGCCCCAAGCCGTGATTTGAGCCATGTCACTCGGGAGGAGCGAGAATGGTCATCAGACCGGTAGATCCACCAGCCAGCCGTAGCACACGGCCAAAGTTGCTTGAGGGAGGCGGAGCTGTAATATCTGGCGGCGCTGTTGAGGGAAAAAGCACCGGAGGAGAGTACATCAGACGTACCCGGAGAGGCTAAGGACTGTAAAGTATCTAGGGGAACCTCTGCGGAGAAGAGAAAGTCTGAGATCTCTTTGTCACGACACCAACACCAGAAAGGAAAACTCCCATTAAGGAGATAAGTGGTTGACGGAAGGGATAGTGAGCCCCCATAACCTCGCCGAGCTACAACCTCCGGAGCAAAACAGGTCCGTGAGGAGGGGCAAAGGTAACAAAAGCAAAAAGGTAGACAAAGAAGCTGTGTGGGAGAGAGACGATGGGATTGCGGAGGAACGACGGCGGCGCCGGCGAGGGCCAATGCCGCCGCCGGAGACGGTTTCAAATCTTGGTTTCAGTCTCGGGAAGCACACCAGAGAAAAATTCAAAATTTGAAAAAAGAGCTTGCAGAATAATTATTTTAGTATTCAATATATTTTCTTAAGAGAAATATATATGTTACAAGTCACAACAATTAAAATCTGCAAAATGTGTTTTAAAATTTTAACTTTTTTTTTTTGCACAGTAAGAAATATATTCAACTTTGTGAGCTGATAAAAGAAACAAAAATTTTGTGTAAAAATTTGATAATATCTAACTCATAATGTTCAAGCATAATTAGGTAAGAAAATCTTTCGTTTGACTATAAATCTATGTAAAAGAAATTCAAAAGATTCTTTTCTTTCTGATCTTTGACCAGAAATTTACGTTTATATGTATATAATCTTAGCCTAAGAAAAAAAAAACGTAAAAGAAAAATCAATTAATATCATAAAATGGTGATCATCAACAAAATGTTAATCATATCTATTTTCACTTTCCTCTTTATTATGTCTTCTGTTCACTGTCATGCAACATCCGCTAACGTTCCTGGTATTATTATTTTTGGATAACCTAACTTTTTAATTATTAGCATATATACTGTTATTCATTTTCGTAAGTGCACATATTGGTTAACTTATTATTAATTTTTATTATTATTACATAATGTATAGTTTCTACGATAGAACAAGAAGATTGTAAAAACTTCAAATCAAATCCTTGTGAACGTGGAGGGGATAGAGGCTGTGCTGTGTTTTGTAGAAGAAAGTTGTATGTTACAGGCCATTGTACTCCAGATTCTTGTCTTTGTTGTTCTGTATATACAAATTGTATAAACTTCAAATCAAATCCTTGTGAACGTGGAGGAGACAGAGGCTGCGCTGCGTTTTGTAGAAGAAAGATGTATCTTACAGGCCAATGTACTCCAGATTCTTGTCTTTGTTGTTCTGACTAATTAATAAGTGTGCACTCAAGTTGAATGTAACGGGCAAAATATCACCAAGTTGTGATACCATAAAGATACGGAATAAAAAAAGAAAGTTATTTTAGTCAATTAAAAAAAAAAACAGCATAAGTTATTTGAAAAAGTCCATAATACAAAAAAGGCAAAACTCTCGTCACCCCCAAAGCCTTAGCCGTCATCGTCTTTTATTTTCACTTTGAGTTTTTAGCCGGTTTTGGTGGTCTATGACCGTCGTTTCCAGCAGTAATTTTTTATGTTCTCCTATCTTCTCTATGTTTCTTTCTTTTCCTTTGTTCATGGCATTTTTTTGTCTAATCCTAGGATATAGTGTCAGCTATCTTTGCAACGGTATATTTTCTCTATGTTTAAATGCTTTTCTTTTTGATTCTATGTATGATGGTGTTCATATATGAGTTGTTCTGACCATCGAACGGAGAAGTGAAAAATATTTAAGTCTGTTTGACACCTACGTTAATCTCATGTCATCTCCTTGCGTCAGCTGGGCTATTGTTTTGGATTCTTCCACTCGAATCTCTATAAAACGATTTATAGGAAAAAGAGAAGACTCATTATTTTCAGATTTAGTCATGCTTCTGGCGACGAGTTTCCTTCACGTTCAAATTGCGTTCTTCTTAAGCCGCTATTGTGGATAAAAGCAGAGCAACCGCCGTGAAGTAAAATTAACTTTGGACATTGTTATCCTTGTGGTTTATCTATGTCTTCTCTTTCATGTTGTCGGTTCTCAAATCAATAATAAAAAATTCTTAGCTTTAAAAAAATGATACGGAATAAATAAAAAAGAATGTTATTTTAGTCAATTAAAAAAAACCAGCATAAGTTATTTATGAAGTTGTCCTTAATTTTGTGTAGACATTAATTCAAATGTTCTAATGTGGAGTTATTTTTCTTATGTCTCTCTAGTCTCTGCTGTCTAAATTAGGAAAACTATAGCAAAGATATTTATTTTTGTATTGTTCTTCACCAAAATTGGTATCATACTTATTTTCTTAGATAAGTTCATTAGAATCTAATGTTATCTATCAAAATAACCAAAAAATTTATTTGCATAATATAAGGTAATATATTAGATTTTAACTGGTGAAATAAGGTAACACCATAGATTTTATACTATATGATTGATTTTGTTTAAAATCCCGGAGATATCTCACTTCTATATACATACATTGGTCCCTACAATTTTTATAATGACAAAAAATAATCAAGAGTGATTTTAATTTCGTTATATTTGAAATGGCGAAAGGTTCAATAATAATCTATTGTCTCTTTTCATGTCTTCTCATCTTGTCTTTGAGTTCAGTCTTAGCAATCAAGAATGACGATGAAAATCAACATGTAATTACTACTTTCTCATTATCAAACCAATAATTATAATTGTTTTTTCATGATCTCTTGTTTAATTTCTCATTCTCTATAAATGACTATCCATATTCCGTAATACATGACGATGTTGATAATGATGGTGATGATAATGGATGAAGGTATATATCGTGTACTTAGGAGCACTTCCGTTACGAGAGGAGTATACACCAATGTCCGATCACATGACTATACTTCAAGAAGTCACAGGAGAGAGGTCTTGTTAGATTTTTTTTCCTCATCATATTATACGGATATATAAATTATAGATATTATACCTACTTGGAGCTTGATGAAACGTTATGATAATTCTGAAAAGGTGATGTAAATGGACTAGTTTGATCGAAAAACGGTTGGTGAGAAGCTACAAAAGGAGTTTTAATGGGTTTGCAGCACGACTCACCGAATCCGAGCTGAGAAAATTAGCCGGTGAGTGCTTTTGTATCGATTATTCAAGTTGATTTTTTTCTACCAATTGGATCGACAAGATCCGATCCATAACCAAATAACCTCCTACATGGAGCAACGCGATTTACTAGAGTCGAAATCCGGTAAGATGACCGCAAAAATGAATTTTTAACCACTTGACTAAAGACACATTCCTATATTTTGATGAAATTTTCTTTCTCATAAAAATCTAGCACATCTTGAATTTGGATGTGTTACATACGATAAAGAACTAAAAATGTAAAATTATTATTTTTATATTGTCCTTGTTTTTCATTGTAGATTACACATACTATTCATGACAATAAAACGGACTAGAAGACTATAGTATCTAAATTTTATATTTCAAAATCAAGAAAATTTTTCTTTATGATTTTACTATTATGTGTATTATGTAATTTGTTTCTATGCTTTCTCCAATCTTTTGATGAACACTATGTAACGTTCTTAGGAATGGAGAGAGTTGTGTCTGTCTTCCCAAGCAGAAAAATGAAACTCCAAACGACATCGTCTTGGAACTTTATGGGTCTCAAAGAAGGCAGCAAGACAAAACGGAACCCTAGCATTGAGAGTGATACCATCATCGGAGTCATCGACAGCGGAATCTACCCGGAATCCGCCAGCTTTTCCGATCAAGGCTTTGGTCCTCCACCTAAGAAATGGAAGGGCACTTGTAACGGCGGCAAAAACTTCACTTGCAACAAGTAAACCCATTTTCACCCTACCTTGGGAATCACGTCACATATTTTTTTTGAAATCGTTATTTCTTTGTTTGGCAGCAAAATTATTGGGGCAAGAGACTACACAGCTAAATCTAAAGGGAAAGAGTCAGCGAGGGATTATTTAGGACACGGTACGCACACGGCGTCGACGGCTGCGGGGAACGCTGTCGCAAACACTAACTTCTACGGACTAGGAAATGGAACCGCCAGAGGTGGCGTTCCAGCCACCCGAATCGCCGTTTACAAAGTTTGCGACGACATAGGGTGTGATGGAGATGCAATAATGTCTGCGTTCGACGATGCAATCGCCGATGGTGTAGATGTTATAACTATCTCTATCGTGCTCGATAACATTCCACCGTTCGAGGAAGATCCTATTGCGATTGGGGCTTTTCACGCTATGGCTAAAGGGATTCTCACTGTGAACTCAGCCGGTAATGATGGTCCGAAGATAAGCACGGTCACGAGCAATGCACCGTGGGTGTTTAGCGTTGCGGCCAGTATCACGAACCGTGCGTTTATGGCCAAAGTTGTTCTTGGTGACGGCAAGATACTTGTCGTGCGTAACAAGAAACAGTCTTTATCATCCCTGTCACTACAGTATCTACGTCTTCTGTAACCATTTCGCTTGATTTTATGAAACAGGGAAGATCAGTGAATACATATGATCTCAATGGAACCAAGTATCCTCTGGTTTACGGAAAATCTGCTGCTTTGAGTACATGTACGGAGGATAGGGCTAAGTAACTTCCTTCCCAAGAAACACTACCCTATTGATTTTGCGGTAGAACTGTTTACATTTCTAACTTGTGATGAGACCTTAATTACATCTTCTTTCAGGTTATGCGAGCCAAAGTGTCTAGACGGAAAGCTCGTGAAAGGGAAGATTGTGCTCTGTAATTCGACCAAAGGTCCAATAGAAGCTCAAAAATTGGGAGCTAATGGATCCATTGTTAAAAACCCTGAACCAGACCACGCCTTTATCCGCTCTTTCCCGGTCTCTTTTTTATCCGATGATGACTACAAATCGGTCATCTCTTACATGAAATCCGCAAAGTATAACGATCATTTCTCTATGTTTTGAACGCCACCTACTTCAAATTCTCCATCTTTAGTGGTTTTTGTGTGTGTTTGTGCAGAGATCCGAAAGCAACTATTCTGAAAAGTGAGGAAATTTCTAATCAGACAGCTCCTCTCGTTGCTTCTTTCTCATCTCGCGGTCCAAGCACCATCGTTTCAGATATTCTGAAGGTAAATGATCTTAGACAATTAGTGCTTATTAGTCTCTTTAGTTTCTACATCTAAGAGACAGTACAGTACTTAACCGAAAAATGCAGCCGGATATAACAGCACCAGGAGTGGAGATCCTCGCCGCTTATTCGCCTGACAGTTCACCAACTGAAAGCGAGTTTGACACTAGACGAGTCAAGTTCTCTGTTTTGTCTGGAACTTCAATGGCTTGTCCACACGTTGCAGGCGTCGCCGCCTATGTCAAGACCTTTAATCCTCAATGGTCTCCTTCAATGATCCAATCCGCAATCATGACAAGTGGTAAACCAATTTCTATCTATTTTTTAAACCGCGAAAAAACAGTTACTTGTACCGGAAGTAACCTATCGATGGTATCCTAATTTTATAGCTTGGCCGATGAATGCTTCTGATCTTGGCTTTGTATCAACCGAGTTTGCTTATGGAGCTGGTCATGTGAACCCAATAGCTGCTATTAAGCCTGGACTAGTCTACGAATCTACCAAAACAGACAATATCGCCTTTCTTTGCGGTTTAAACTACACGAGTGAGAAGTTAAGAAGCATCTCTGGAGACAACAGCTCGTGCACGAACAATAGTTCCAAGACATTACCAAGAAACCTTAACTATCCAACTATGTCGGCTAAAGTGTCCGGATCAGGACCGTTCAAAGTAACTTTCCAAAGAACTGTTACAAATGTGGGTAAGCCAAACTCTACATACAAAGCCAAGGTGGTTCTAAGTCCTCCTGGATCGAAGCTCTTTGTCGACGTGTCGCCTCGTGTTCTGACTATGAAGTCGATGAATGAGAAGCAGTCCTTCATGGTGACTGTTTCAGGTGATAGTATTGGAACAAAACAACTTGTGTCAGCAAATTTAATTTGGTTTGATGGCACTTATAGAGTGAGAAGCCCCATAGTAGTTTATGCTATGAGCTAGTTTTTTAGATTTAGTGCAAAACCCAAACGTTTAATAAACTTGGAGAAAGTCTAAATAATGTAAGCTCCTTTGAGAATTTACTTTTTATACATATTTTGATTTCTATTGACAAAAAAGTTTCTAGAAGGCGGAGATTATAGTCTATTGGTTAATGCTCTAGTATTCAGCTCAAACGTCTGGACTTCGACTTCACCAAATCGCGTTGCGTTGCGTCGTAGGGTTAATTTAGTTATGGATCAAGCTTTATCGATCCAACCAGTGACAATAAAAAGTTTATAGAACCAAATAACGAAAAGAGTAATAGCCTAACCATAGTGTCGAGGATTAACAAACATTGATTTATCTATTTGCAAATATTTGTTAGTTTTGTTATCGTATTATAATTGATGATTTTATCAAATTGTTTAAATTGTGAGTTATTCAAGAATAAAGACCTTTATATTCTGATAGTATGGGCAAAATCAATTAATCATATTCTAAACCGTTTAGGGAAAATATTAGAATCGAAAGATAAGTCATGCATGAATAAAATACGTAGAAAATCATTGTAATTGAATATTACTCTCTTTTTGTTTTTAATTTTAATTACGATCGATTCGAATATTTCGAGTATTATGCGATCGTTTCGGATATTTTATCATCCTCATAGTAAAATAAGATATTGGCATCAAATCTTATAGAAAATAATCATCTTTATCCGAGCAAAGAAATTCAACATATCTCAAGAGACAGGAACAAAGTTCGACCCTATTATTTATTTCGAATTTGGCTCCACCATTATGTTTTATTTAATCATATAAACGGATATACTCTGTGTTGTTATTTATTAATAATAGTTTGATTATCCTACTATATATGGTTTTTGATGCATCATATACGTAATTTTTAGAAATAACAAATCGCATTCTCTTAGCTCAAGTGAAAAAGAGATTGTTCTGGCCTCGATCCAGAGCTTTATTATGCGACAAACATAAAAAGAAATGATGATGATCACGTATTAAGATCTAAGAACCCATGTAAAAATCTCTTAAAACCTAAGAATCCATGAAAAAGTTTCTTAAAACCTAAGAACCCCATGTAATTATTTTTTTTTGTTTAAGAACTCCCTAAAAGCCATGCATTAATCATGGTTTTACATGTTACAAACTTGCACGGAATTTTAATTTACTGATTAAGTAAAATACTTAAATATAGGTGCTTTTACTACTGATAATTTAGTTGGATTAGTCTGCATGCATACACTTGTGACTGTCTTCCGAAAATATTCTAACGCAATTTACAATTTCATGCTGCATTGAGGTGAACAGAGATTGGAGGCTCACCATACTATCAATTAAAGAAAACTCAAAAGAAGATGCTACCAAAAAAAAAATTAACTTCTAATTTTGTTCTCGATCGAATAAAAGGAAATAAACATGTTTAATAATAGGCCGTTTTATCTACATAATAAAGTGGTCAAAAGAAATCTGCATATTATAGTAAGAGAATATTTTCTAATATATTCATTAAGATACCATTCCTTTGTTTACAAAGCAAAAAGATATTACTCCTTTTATTGTTCAAATCTCTTAACTAAATAGTAATGTACTGAGAACTTATCCTGAGGATTGATGTGTAATCCCAATCAAGCATCAAACTTTAGTACTATCTTTTATTGGTCTTAATATTTGACTTGATTCAATTATTATTTAGATATAATTTTTTTTCCAACCACACAATAATCAAAAGTTTTCTTTCAAATTGGGTGACTAATCTGGGGGACGAGAGTCTACAAAAATAAAATCATGATAGAAAGATCGTGCTCCTCACCAGAGTATCGGTTATTGTATTTGCCGTACATGGAATAAGTGTCAAAGAGAAATCCGGGAAGAGGTCTTGAAGCATATGATAATCTTGTAGTTGTGTATGGAAGGTTGGCCAGTCATCCGGTTGATTTATGATGTTTGTTAGTTCCGCGCAATCCGTTTGGAAAGCGTAATAGTCTATTCCTCGGTTGTGCAACTCAGTCATCGCCCATAACAGAGCTTCCAACTCTGAATGCAATGGTGACAAAATTCTGCGTTGGCGTTTAGCCCCCAGCAAAAATACTTCGTTGTCTGAATTCGTGCAAAACCATCCAAGTCCAGAGGTGTGATCAGATTGTTTCCAGGATCCATCTACCCGACAAGATAAGTCATCTGTAACAATTGGTTCCACAAGTGGTTGTTCCTCGTCAAGAGGCGGAATAACTTGCGCTTCATGCCAAGCTATGGAATCCGTTTCTGAATTTCGGAGAATCTCATCGAAATCCGATTGTATCCCTTGGAAAACTTTTTTTATTACGCGCTTTCCATATAGCCACAAAATCCATGGGAATAGTGCATATATAGCGATCCCTATCATAATTCCTCATCGGGGTCCGCCAAAAAAGATAGTCCAAATTTGAGTATATAGAATCTGATGGGAAGGCCTGCATCCGTTCCTGATCCTTGAAAGAATCCTAAACTTTCATAACCGAGGTACACTCGAAGAAAACATGATTAATTGTTTCCTCTGCGGATCCACATTGTTTACAGATGGTATCACAATGTATGCCTCTGTGAACTAATTATGTGGTCACCGCTATACTCCTTGTGATAAGTTGCCAAAGAAGATGTTGTATCTTCAAAGGACATTTTATCCGCCAAGTGTATGATTTTAAAGCTTCCAGTCCAGGTCCCCAGCCACTATTGTTAACTCGTATTACCTCCCTAGAGTTCAGGATCTTATAGCCTGACTTGACCGTCTATTTTCCGGATTTTGTGTAATGCCAAACTAAATCATCGTAAGTAATTGTGCGGCTTGAATGGATACCGCGGATTAGTTCTATATCCTCTGGGTTAAAAAATCCTCTAATAAAGGCAGATGCCAATCCCTCGTAGATGGATTTATCAGTTGGTAGACTTGTAAACTAGGGTACCAAAGACTCCCCCGACCTCTGGCTGGTCGCGGATTAGCATCTAGTATCCATGGATCGTGCCAGACGGAGGTATTAATTTCGGAACCTATTCTTACCCTTGCTCCTTGCCCAAGAAATTCATGAGTCGAGTAAATGCTCTTCCAACCGAAAGAGGGTGAATGCAGTTTCTTCGCATTTAAAGGATGATACTTCCTAAAATAACGGCCTCATAATACCCGAGCAACCAGGGAACCAGGAAATTGAATTAGCCTCCACAACTGTTTAGCCAATAAGGCCTTGTTGAAATCCTCCAAAGACTTGAAGCCTAAACCTCCTTCCTCTTTTGGAATACATAATTTGTCCCATGCAACCCAATGAAGACCGCGGTTACATCCATTGGAACTCCATCAGAATTTAGAAATCGCATTGGTTAACTTTGTTGTTAACTCTTTGGGGAGCTTGAAACATGACATGACGTAATTGGGTAGCGCAAGAGCAATTGATTTAATCAATATCTCTTTGCCCCCTTTTGATAGGTATTTGGAAGACCAACCATTACCCCGATCGCCCAACCGTTCTCGAACATAATTAAAAATTTGACTCTTGGACCCTCCCAAGCTTTCAGGAATCCCTAAGTATGTACCCATACCACNTCCAAGTTTTCAGGAATCCCTAAGTATGTACCCATACCACCTTCTTTTGTGATGCCTAGAAGATTCTTTATTGTACCCTTAGTAAGTTCTGGGACATTCTTCCCAAACATAACCGAGGACTTATCAAAGTTAATCACTTGTCCTGAGGTAGCCCCATAATCCCTTAGTACATTCAGGATTGCTTGACACTGAGGAGCCTCTGCCTTACAAAAAAAGGTTGTCATCAGCAAAGAGTAGATTTGATATTTCCGGACTATGTTTCGCTATCTTTACACCGGTAATCGCATTATCCAGTTCTTTCCTTTTTATATTTGCAATCAATACCTCCGTGCAGATAATAAAAAGATAAGGCGAGAGAGGATCGCCTTGACGTAGTCCTCTCTGGGGAATAATATCCCCCGTCGGTTTCCCATTAAACAAAATTTTGTATGATACCGAGCGAACGCACCACATTAACCATGAAATCCACACATGTCCAAAGCTCAATTTCCTCAGTACTGCCTCCAAGAAAGGCCATTCAATACGGTCATAAGCTTTACTCATGTCCGTCTTAATTGCCATAAACTCATGTCTACATCTCTGATTAGTCCGCAGGACATGAAACATTTCCTGGGCAATCAAGATGTTATCTGTAATCAAACGTCCTGAAACAAATATCGATTGTGTCTCCGAAATGACACGGGGAAGAATCTTTTTAAGCGGTAGACATAAAACTTTCGAAATAATTTTATACCCCACATTACAAAGACTAATTGGTCTGAGTTCTGTCATTCTTTTCGGTTGATCCGTTTTCGGGATAAGACAAATATTTGTCACATTCAGACGAGCATCAAAACTTCCGATCCTGAAAAAATCTCTGACTAACTTGACCAAATCATCCTTGAGGATTCCCCAATAGCGCTGAAAAAACAAAGATGTCATCCCATCAGGATCAGGTGCCTTTTCAGGGTGCATGGCAAAAAGTGCTGACCTGACTTCTTTTTCCGTAATATCCCGAATCAAAATATGGTTCATGTTATCCGTAATTACTGGGTCAACATTCTCAAGAACCTGGTTCAGGTTGTCTGTCCCAATATGTGTAAATAATCCATTAAAATAATCGACCGCTATTTTTTCCATTCCTTCAGGAGATTCCTCCCAGGATTCTTGTGAGTCAAAAAGTCATGATATCCGATTTCGGGCCCGTCTTTGCTTGGTTGAGGCATAAAAAAATTTCATATTTCTGTCATCCTCCTTTAACCATAAATTCCTACTCTTTGGTTTCCAATATATTTCCTCTTCTTTGTAAGCTTCTTGAAGCTTCCTTTTAATTTCTATGATAACATCCTGAGACATGAAATCATCATTTTGAGCATCCTCCAATTTGAGCTTCAAAGAATCGATTTTCTCCTTCCCCGGTTGCACATTATTCTTTCGCCACCATGAAATCGAATTTCTATAGTTAGAAATTTTATCCACAAATCCCGGTATCCTAAAATTCCTTGTACGCTGCATTCCATGTTCAATAGCTTCGGCTAAACCCTCCTTTCCTATCCATCGCTTATCGAATCAAAAATTTTTGTAATACTTTTCTTCCTTATAGTTTGACTTTAACAAAATCGGTCTATGATCTGAATCGATCCTTGCTAAATATTCCACCTTTGAATGATTAAAAACATAATGACATTCTTCATTACCAACTGCTCGGTCCAGCTTACATCGGACATTTTGATTATTCCGCGTGCCTTTCCATGATAATTGGTCACACGCACATGGAAACTTCGTCATACCACAGTGCCTTAGCATATCGTTAAAGGGGACAAAAGATGCTGCTGAGCGCATATTTTCCCCTTTTTCTCATGATTCTCGGTTAACTCATTTAAATCGCCAATTATTAACCATGGTTTAGATCTACTTGTCCCTATTTCCATTAATTTATCCCATAATAAACAACGATTTGCAGCCACTGGATCGCCATATACAAACGAAATTGAGACTTAAAATCCGTAAAACAATGCATTAACATCAATTATGCGATTGCTCGAATAAAGAATCTCTAATTTTATTTCATTATTATAAAAATTGGCAAGACCACCACTTAAACCCAACGGTTCCACCGTGTACAAATTATTGAAACCAAATTCCAACTGAAATTTTTTTAAATAAATAGAAGATTGCTTTGACTCTGCTAAAAACACAATATCGGGTCTAAACTTATTCCATAAGTCCCTCAGCGTGTCACATGTCAGGTCACCCTCTAGACCTTGACAGTTCCAACTCATGATTTTCACGGGTGAGCCGGTGGCTTCGGGAGAGCCACCATCCCCTTTGTCATTATCTTTTGACACACCAGTCCTCTCGTATCTTCCTTTGTGTGACCAATCTGTTTTTTCATCTTTATGAACAAACCTTTTTTTATTCCGAATAGAAGATAATCAAAAGGCCACTGGCACATACAAAAGCAATCGCAAACAATAAAAACAAAATGAAACTACAAACCTAAAGGCAAAGATGATCAGGGAGCTTATCATGTCTTCTTTAAAATCTTTGAATGTGATTCTTCTACCAATCTGAATCTTCCTTTCTAAACCCATCCCCTTCTCCTTGAACCAACAGAAACCACCCCGAAAAGGAACAGAACTCCCACTGGCGATCATGTAAACACCGATTCCGTAGTACCCACAGACAATCATAACTGAAACCAAAATCGATCCCTGGTTATTTCCGAAACCATTCATAACTTCCCTCCTTCCTGGACAGGTCATCAAACGTCGCCGAGAAAAGTCTAAACCTAGATCTCGATCATAGCCGTCGTCGTCAATGTAACATTGTAACATTGAAACAGAAAAAGTGATATTCCATCTCTCGAGAATCCCGACTCGAGCACCATTGAAACAGATCCGAGACTTCCATCCAAACCAAAACTTCCTGGCACGAACCCATTGATTCCTTATCATCCTTCCATTGCTCCCAATACAGAACCCGTAGAATCTCAGCCCTAAGAACTTGTGATTCCTTTAGACCCCATCGATAAACCCTAAAACGTAGAACTCCTTGATCCAAAAGCCTTAGAAACCCCCAATTCATTTGGAAGAATCTACGGATCTTCCACATAAATGCTTCCAATACCCATTGAGATCCTGAAAATCCCCTTCGAAAGCCATTTTCCTTTCCTTGAGAATCCTCTTCACAAACGTAGATCCAAGAAGCCACACTCATCCTTCTTCTTCCCCATGGTCTCCGGCTTGCCTTAAAACCAAATCGCCGCCGAAAAATAGAAAAACCCTAGATCTAGGATAAATCGCCGTCGCCATCGCTCATCTTCGTTTACCTTATCTTCAATTGTTATTCAGTTGTTATTTAGATATAATTTATTAAGTGATGTTTTAAGCTACTTTTTCATTTTAAGTGATATTTTTATTTTTTCAATGTAAAATCTATGATTTTCTTATGATTTCACTACCCATGGAGCATGTTTTCTAGTTTTTCTATCTCTCTTTTAACTCTAAAGCGGATTGATTGGCACGAGCTATCAGGATTTGCAATAGGAATTTTTCTTTTGTAAACCCTTCACTTTTGGATTGGATCCCCAATTCAGAAATGTCTTTTTAATTTAATAAATTGGTTGATAAAAAAAACCCTATGATTTTTAACTTTTGTAATTATTCATAGTCATTATATTGTTTGATTATAGGTTGAATTGTTATTTGATAAATAATAATTGATATTTAGTTTAGAATAAACCAAATATCAAGTAAGTTTCGGTTTGTGTATAAAAATGTTAAACGTGGGAATAAATTAACATAAGTGTAACTAATATGCTAATGGGATTGACTGGATTCCAGATTAATAGCGGAATAACAGAATAACTGAAAATTTGTTAGCGGGAATAGCTGAATTGAATAAAATTTTGGCGGAATAATTATAAAATGCTGAAAAGCTAGTTTTAGCAGATTAAACACGTTTTGTTTTTTCTAGTTATATTTTTAACACGTTAGTTGTATATAGCAAAATTACGTTTTAAAAATATGAAAACGTGAAAAAGTGATGAATATTATGAATGGTAAAAAAATAGCGGAATCACGTTTTCGAAACGTGAATAAGTTGTATACCATTCAACTCCAAAATTTTTAGTTGATATGGGGAACAAGTGGTTGGTTGTGTAATACTAAATGTTGACATCTAAAAAACGCACATACATATGTCATACATACACATGATACACATACATAGTAATAATATACATACATTACTTATGCATGCATGCATATATATAGATGTCATTGACTTCTGTCCGGAGGTAAAATAGGGACCAGAGTGAGAAGAATATCTAACATGAGAATCAACCTCTTATCCTAAATGGACAACAGTTCTCAGTCTTAAAACATGCTTTTAGATATTTAATTTACAAATGTCAAAACTATGTATGTAACGTACGTGTAACCTTTTTTAGGGTTTTATGTATTTCATTTATACACGTAAGTTGGATAAATACATGCATATATTTTATATTTTTTTGTGTTTTTGATGATGCTTTTGAAATAGTATACGCTAGAGGGTATGTATCGATTTTCTAAGGCAACTAGAATCTTTTTTCCTCCAATTCGAGATATTGTTTTGAGTCCCCGAACCGAATCTCTCTTCCCAACTACGCGTAAACAACGTGTATCATCATCACGTGATACTTTGCGAGTAAGATATTCATTACACTAATGTTCCATTACTCTTCTATGTTTTTGATGGATAAGCGTTGAAAAAACGAATAGAAACCAAATGGTGATGACCTAATGGTAAAAAGGTTTGGAGTAAACTCATCATCCCGAGTTTGCGAACACTCTCACCTCTCACTTGGCCAAAAATGGTATCACGTATGGTTAGAAAAAAAAATCGGAGAGTTGACTAGTCACCTAAATTTGCATCGGGAGAAATATATATATAACAAAAACGAATAGACTTAAGCAAGTGGAGAATATTTGTGGACCTCATCTTTCACTCGTCTTGGTTTATATGATTAATTAATTATAGATATAAAGTGATCTCTTTTCTTTTTTAGAAGAAAAAAGGATTTATAGATATAAAGCATACTCAGTTTTACAAAAAGACCGATCATGTGAGCATGCGTGCGATTTAAATAAGCTGAAGTTCTTCTTGTGTTCTCTCTTTTTTTCACTTTGGCTCTATGTGATCAACGAAGGTCGGCAACTTATCTTCGGACTAACAGATGGCAATTGATCATTGGACATATCGACTTTAGGACATCTCTTTTGGTTAACAAGAGAAACATCCAACATCAAAGTCTTTAAAGAATCTCACTGTTTGTGTCTCTATCCGGAAGAGAGAAATAATCCAAATTTGTCAATAGGGTTACTACAAAAAAAAAATGTATGTAGAGCAAAAACTGAACTAGATCATTTACAAGTTGACATAACGTAACCAATAAGAATGGCAAAAAAAAAAACGATAGTGAAGCTTCTAAATTTCTTCTTGCAAAGAAAGTGGATTTTTAAAAATAATTGGAAAAAGAAACTATAGTCTTTTTAGAATAAAGAAGATAGAACATACCCATAATAAGCTTCTTTTTTCTTTGATGAATGATCATGATGATGATGATGATGGATCCACTATCTCCATAACATCATTCCTTATAGAATTATGTATATATAACCCTATTGAGATCTTCTAGTTACACACACCTTACAGAGAAGAACAATTTAGAGACTATCTTATTAGAGTGTGAGTTTTGGTAGTTGTTCAATGGAGGGTAAAGGACGAGCCGCATCATCTTCTTCTTTCACAGCAGAACTCTTTGGCTCCAAAGATCCTTCGCCGCCATCTTCTTCCTCCGGAATCTTCTCCTCCATTTTCCCTCATCCCTCCAAGGTTCTATCACCTTCCTTTCCTTTAAACTATGTCACTTGAATTAGTTTAATCTTGAAGCTTAATCTTCTGTTTCTTGATTTGATTCCTCAGGGTGTTGCACGAGATGGTCCAAGCTCCAAACATGGCTCACAAGGTCAGTGAGGAAAAAATACTTCCTTCTTCTTCTTTGGTCACATAGTGTCAAAAATACTATGCTTTTCTTGAATCAAGAATGGCTCTGTTTTTCTAAAGAAGATGTTTTCTTACACAGCTCAACGTAGAGAATCTTTAACTGTGCAAGAAGACAGAGTTGAGCCATGTCATCTAAGCTCTTCTCTTTACTACGGTGGTCAAGACGTATACTCTCGATCCACCACCAACCAAACTTACCCTACAGTAAGTCTAAATTTATTGCTAATAGCTTTCAAAACACAAAAAGAAAACAGAAACAGAAAACTTGACTGATCATAAACACATTCTTTCAGGTGAAAAACGAGCGTGGAAAAGGCGGAGAAGACGATGCTAATGGACAGAACTCACAAGATGTTTCAAGAGGAAACTGGTGGCAAGGTTCTCTTTATTACTAAAAACAGCCACTTCCTTTAGTTTCTTTGTACATCTCTCCATAAACCCATGAAGCTTATACAAGCCAAGTACTAGTATCTACCGAAACCAAGACTTTGTATAAATAAGTTTATGCAAGGAGAAAAGAAATGGTTTATTAGGAGATTTCAATGATTAAGAGATGTTATCAAAGAGCTCTCCTAGCAAAAGTCTCTTCAATAGATTTATCTGATACTTTTTCTTAATCAACTTGTATCAATTTCGACTCGGCTTTTCTGTCTCGTATCCAACAGAAAGATGACATATTTAAACTCAAACAAGCCTTAGTACGCGACGAAACCAAACATCTTCACTCATGAACTAAACCTTCACTTTTTGCTTTGGATTAGCAAAAAAGATTCATAACCTCTTCGAATCAAGAACCTACAAAAATGTTAAATAAGTATTTTCCTAACAAAAAGATTGCATCTTTAGCGTTTTACCAAATGCAAAAAAGGGTTGAAACTAACTACACATGAAACTAAACAATCCAAACTCTGGACTACAATTCAATAGTTTTAACTTTTAAGCATGTATTGTACAAAAGCTCTTATCCGAAATACAAAGAAATAACCTTTCATACGCATCGGCCATTTTAGACGCTGTGAAAAGCCTCAACGACCTTTCACGCGCTTCCTTGCCTTTCCTCTCTAATTCCTCTGTTCCATCGCTAACAACACGCGAAATTGCATCCGTGAGAGACTCGACGTTTGGTGAGAAAGTATATCCTAAATGTGGACCAACGACCACTGAACCAGTGATGCTCGCTAGCTTTGTGGCTAAGACTGGTTTGCCTGAAACCATGGCTTCCAAGAGAGTATGATCGAGCCCTTGAGCTCGAAGCGTTGGGTTAACAAACACATCGATCGCGTTATAGAATCCCGCTAACGTCTCTTGGTCTAATGGTCCAAGAACAATCACGTTACTTGACCCGAGGTCTCTATATCTGTTCCCCCATGGACCATCTCCAGCCACTAAAACTACGACGTTTTCGCGTGCTTTCTTGTTTTCTTCAAACACACGTTTCAAAGCAGAGAACATCAAAGGATGACCTTTATCTTTCACTAACCTCCCTGCAATTCCAAAAACCATAGGAGATTTTTCATTCTTGCCGCTCCTAACGCCGAATCTCTCTCTGAATCTCTCGCGTTTAGAAACGTCCGGTTTGAAAACGTTTTCGTCAACGCCGTTTAGGATGGTGTGGACGCGTTCCTCGGGAAGCATGTAGATTCTCTTGAGTATGTCGCCGCAGTGATCGCTCGTTGCCACGTGGTGAGCATAGCGTTGGAAGAACTTGACTTCTTCAACGACTCGCTTAGCTCGCTCCGTCAGAGCTGGAGAGGAAGGTGGTGGTTTTTCCTCTTCGGCTCCCGATATGGCAGCGGCGGCGACATCTGTTTGACGGAGGAGTTCTTGGATGATGTCCGAGTGAAATGTCTCGTAAGCGATTCCATGCCAAGACGCGACGACGTTTTGGAGTTTCTTGGCTCTTGTGTGGAGAAGCCCGACGCTCTCTGTATGAACCACATCAAAGGGTCTTCCACTCGCGTTCTGCGTCTGCCGGAGGAAAAAAATCGCGTTTGTTAAATGTCTATCCTTTAACGCTTTTACGCTCAAACGCACATTCGAAAAAAACGCGGTTGAATCGTGGAAACGTTTAATTCCCAACTTACTTGAAGCTGTTGCGAGACTAAAGCTTGGTCGAGATAACCAGAGGCGGTTGGCTTTGAGAGATGGAAGCGGAGAGTTTTAAGTCGATACTCAGGGAACGACGGAGACGCGGCGGTGAAGACGTGAACCTCATGGCCGCGATTAGCTAAAGCGAGGTGAAGTGTTAACGCGTGTCGCTCGAGTCCACCAGCTTGCGATTTCTGCGGCCATTTCTTGACAATCACAGCGATCTTGAGAGTCTTCTTCGGTTTAGATGGGAAACTGAGATGGTTCCAAGCAGAAGAGAGTCGAAGAAGATCAATGGTTTCGTTGTAATGGCGATGATCAAATGTGTGAGCGTTTGGATTGTGATCGTAAGGACACGAACAGAGTGTGGTGTTGTGTCTCAAGAGAAAAGACACGAAGGAGAGAAGAGAGAAGAGGATAGCAAAGTGACAAAGGTATCTGAAACTGAAGGAGAAACTCATCAATGGGTTCTCTCTGGCCATTGAAAAAGTGATAGATCGAATCTTGAAAGAAGTAATTGTCAAGTTGTATTGAATCTAGAGAAAAGGGTTGACCAAGAGGCTTGATTAAGATTAGATTAGAGATTAAAGTCGTGTTCTTTAAGTCTGATGCACATGCTTTCTCTAAGATTCATTGAATCGTCGCAGGTTAGTCACGCGCCTCCGTAATGCGGCGGCGGAGAAATTGGGAAGGTGGTGGTCGCAACAAGAAGGATTGCGTGCCGTTTCACGTGACGAAAAACATCAAGGCGGTTAAACGACGACGTTTTAGTTGAAGGCTAAAACAACAAGAGAAATTGCGTGCCGTCTCACGTGGCGAAAGACAACAAGGCAGTTGATTGCGTATGTCGTGAAACGACGACGTTGTACTTAAAAAAGTAAAAACAAAATTATTCGCCGTTGCCGGGGATCGAACCCGGGTCACCCGCGTGACAGGCGGGAATACTTACCACTATACTACAACGACTTTTTGTTATACACCTCCATAACAAGTTAAATAAATTTTAAAAAGTCTTTTTCATATAAATTCTCATATGACGTGCACCTTTTTTTTTTCCGGCAACTATATGTGTACATTTACGTATCCTTTCTACGGTGTTGTGCCTTTAACCTAATTCTAATAATGATTTTTTTCGTAATATTATCAATATATAAAAAAATGTCAGGTTGAGAAGTTTGATTATCCCATACTCAAAAGTAGTGTATATATATATGGTTAATGGTTGTTAGATAATGGCTTTACCATAAAGGGATATTAGACCTACTTTCTTGGAAAACAACTAATGGCGACTAAAACGTTTCAAATTATACAAAAAGGAAGTCAGCATTATTTTCTTTTAGAATATTAATGCTATAAGCAATTTGTACTAGAAACCATTTATAAATAATCCACATTAATTCCAAACAAATCACCTAAGACAATATATATAGAGGTATTGATTAGGAATTGAGTTCTTGTTTGGTTTCAAATCTTTTTACGGAGCAAAGTTTACACTACATAATAGTTTTAGAAACTAGTCTTACTTATATATTAGTCATGAATTGGTTTAGGGAAAAAGTATATGTGTGTTTACAATGGTTGATAATGAAATATTAATTTTGGTTTCGATCTAATTATGGTTAGAGGTCTTCATTAATTAGAGGTTAAGAGGAAGAAACATATCGTATTTTAGCTACCAGAATTTGAGGGATAAAATAACACATAACTTATATTAGGAGTTACATTGCGCATTTTTTTTTTTTTTAATAAAGATCGTTATTATACTTTCAGTCTATCTAGTAAATAAGCTCTTTTCAATATTGATGTGTCTTCTTATATTTTTGTGATTTTCCTTAGACTGTAAGGGATATAGACTAGTGAACAATGAGGATTCATTTTCAGAATAGTTTGAACAACTTTGTGTGATCATATATCCCACATCGGAAATATGATGGGGACCTAAGTAATATATAATTAACATGGGTCAATCCACTCATTGCCAATTGATTTTGAGTTGGAAGCTCATTAAACTTAACATGGTATCAGAGCCCAAATCCTAAACACAAGTTGTCCCCACCGAACCAAAATCGATCCGGCCCATCGAAAGAGGCCCGATTGATCTGAACCAAAATCGGTTCGACATGGAATTAGTCCGGCCGATCTAACCCGAATTTAATCCTATACTGGGATATTGTCGAGATTAATGGTTATACGAACCATTATCTCGAGGGGGCGTGTGATCATATATCCTTGGTTTTGAGTTGAAAGCTCATGAAACTTAACACTTTGAGTAGTTTGTACTTTTTATATATGAGGTTATGGACTAAAAGACCATAAATCTAACAAAGTGGCTACTAAAGTCGAAATTCATAAATAAAGTAGAAATTTGAACTAGAAAAAGTACAGTATACCAATTTTAATTGTGCATAAG
Organism: Anastatica hierochuntica; assembly: GCA_900406275.1. Lineage (NCBI taxonomy): Eukaryota > Viridiplantae > Streptophyta > Magnoliopsida > Brassicales > Brassicaceae > Anastatica > Anastatica hierochuntica. The sequence continues at coordinate 24,232 of OVAN01002436.1, forward strand.
ATTTGATTATCGCTTTGTTTTCATGAAATGTAACTTTCATCTATTATATCACTATGCTAATTCTGCAAACAATTTTACTTCAATCAAAGCCTAACTATTGCATGCCAATTTTGTAATAACGGGTTCTGAATGGAGTTATTTGTTTTTTTTTTAATGATCGAATATTGTTAAGATAATATAAAGTTTAGCCTGGTTTAAGTTAGAGGAACTTAAATGGTTGTTAAACAAAAAAAAGGAACATAAACAAAGTGTTGATTCAGTGATAAAGCTTATCAAATTAACAAAGAGATCACGGATTTGAGTTGTATTGGAAGAGGTTAGTTCGTCAAAAAATTGGTTTGATTTTACTTTGGAGGACTAGAAACTCACAGATCCAGAACTGCATGATCATTGAAAAGGAACTTAAATGGGTTTGTGGAAGGTACATCAAAAGATTTTACAGTAATCATTTTCTATTACTTTTTTGTATTGGGTATTCTATTGTACAATGCAAAGAGAAAGTATTTGGGCAGTCATAAAGTTAAAGGGAATAAACAAATCGCATAATGGAGATTAAGTTAATGGGTTAAAAGTTAAAACATAAGTAAATAATGGTGTTGGTAAAAAAGAGATTAAGGAACTTTGTAGAGATCTAATTTAGTGGCCCACGGCTACTAAGACTTCCACGTGACTTTACCTTGTGTTATCAATTATACTCTTTAATGATCTATGATCCGAATCTTGTAAAGTGTTTAAAATTCCATTTTGAAAATTTGAAAATGGGTTTGAGTGGCTGTACATTTTGTACCATTTTTAAAAAATCATTGAGTGGTTATAAGTTTTGTGCCATTTAAAAAATTGGTGAATACATTTTTCGATACTCTTAAAAGATAATATAAAGATCTCACTCTTAAATACTACGAGGTAAATGGAATGTTACTAGGGTAAATTGGTCGACTAACCGGTTAACCTTAATTCATTAAAAAAATAATCATTTGCGTTTTTAGTTTTTTTGAATAAATTCTTTTTTTTCCCTACACCCCACATAACTTTAAACGGCTGTACAAGTTTATATGTATATCGAAACGAAATTGTAAATACGCGAAAAAAAAAAGATTTTTTCCCTACCTAACGTATCTTGAATTTTTCTAAATGGTTATGTATTTTTCAAGTATACAGAAATTGGTGGAACGTATAAAAAGTTGTATGCTATTTAATTAGAAAGTATACTTACATAGTATGTCTACTTTTTATAAAAATATAGTTTTCATATAAACGAAAACATATTATTTAAAAACTGAAAGTTCCTACTATATAAGGGAATGAATGTGAAGCTTAAACCACTCTCACAATTTGTAAACCATATAATCAACTATAATAGTAAAAATATGGTTCGACGAAAACACTAGTTAAACTTACTATTTGAGATAGTATAAATAGTACGACATTGGTTGTCTATTTAAATAGAATGTCTATTTCCGCCTGCCTATTAATTTCACAAATAACCAAAAAAACAAGAGGGGTAATGTGATTGAGATTCACGATTTAATTTGGTAATGGTAAGAGTATCATAGAACAAACGTTTTGAGAATGAGCGATCTAAGAAAAAATTGAAAGAAGAGCAAACTATGTTAATCGGTAAATAGACCGTTTATCTGTTACAACATGTGTATGAACTGAAAAAGACAAAATCGTCAAGCGCTAAATAGACCGTCCATCGGTTGCAACATATCTATGAACTGAAAAGGGCAAAATCGTCATTAAAAAACAAACAGTTGAAAAAAAACACATATGGCTAGTTAGGGCATCATTATTGGTGGGACTTAGACCCGTCCCTTGCATTTTTTTATATTAAAAAAAAAGAAAAAAAACAACAGAAGAGGAAGGGACGTCCTTCCTCTTTTGTTTTTTTTTTGGATCAGAACAAATTTATTTTCAGATCAGTTTCGGTTCCGTTTCAGTTCCGATTTTTTTTTCTCGATTTTTGGATCCGTTACGGATCTGTTTACAATATTTTCGGGTTACGGATCCGTTTCGGATCCGTTTAAAATATCTCGATCCGAACCCAAGATACCCGAAAATATACCCGAAAATACCCAAAAATATCTAAACTATCCGAAACCGCAAGAACCGAACGAAATCGAACGGATAACCGAAAATATTTTGGGTTTGGATCAGAACAAATTCATTCTCAGATCCGTTTCAAATCCGTTTTTTTTAGTTTTTCGGTTTTTAGATCCGTTACGGATCCGTTTACGATATTTTCGGGTTAGATCCGTTTTGGATTCGTCAAAACATTAATGAAAACAATCGTTTATTAATGAAAACATTAAGATTTAATTATGTAAGGGAAAAGATAAGTCTCACCAATACTCAACAAATTTAGAAAAGTCTTTAGTTTAATCCCTTACCATAAAAGTAATAATAAAACATGTTAAGGGCTCCAAAACAAATGCCATCAATAATGATGCCCTTACTTAATTATTGGGTCGCCACCCAATATCTGACCAAATTATTATGTTACTATGTGTTACCAACATCTAAATGTAAATTACGAATGTTGCATGTGTATAATCAACATCTAAATGTAGATCACCGAATTAGAGACAGATCTCAAAAGAATAGTTCGCATTGTTTTGTCTTTTTGGTAAAAAAATACTTGTTTATTTAAAACAAATGAAATTCGAGAAAGAGAGTTTCGTTTTGATTCAGTTCATCTACACCTCAACACGACAATAATTCTCGTACGGTTTTGAAATTTTGGTTATTAGTTCAGCTACTTTATAGACGCAACGATACAAATTAGGGATCTTAAGATTTTTCAAAAATTTGGTGACTATTAACATTTGAATATTGGTTTAATGTTTGGTTTAGTAACATTCTGGTTAGTGTGTTAACCGGTTGTGAGATAAACTGTATAAGTAATTGGTTGTAACAAACTTTTTAATCAATGAAGAAACATTTGTTCATTTCTTCTTCTTCTTTGTTTCGATCATCTTCTTCTCTGCTTCAATCTTCACACTAACAGTTACCAAAAAAAAAAAAATTCTTTCCAAAATTAATTTAAAGTTTACCATCAAAATAAATTTTTTTTTTTGATAAATACCATAAAAATAAATTTAGTTTCTGAGATATATGCTCTTGTATAATTATTTAACTTACATGCCGTGTTTTCTATATACAACGTTATTAATGTCGGTTAAATTTCTATTTGTTCTTTATAACTAATTAAGTTTGAATTCTATCTGCCAACTTTTATACATAATGTTATGATCTTGTGTTAAATATATTTAGATATCAAAAAAAAATCAACATGTGTTATCTAAACCAAGAAACAACAAACCTTTGGTTACAAAATGCCAATGAACTTTATAAGAAAGAAAAACAAAATGTCAAAGAAACTAACACTAACCTTTATTAGCAAGATGGAAGAACAAATTAAATGCAATAGTAAAACCCGTAGAGAAACGAAAATAACGTGACTATAAAATTTGACAAAATTTTAAAAAGGGTTGTTAACGGATCAATGATCTTGACTAAACAACATTATTACTTTCCAAATTTGTCAAATAATAATTAATTAAAATGTAAATGGTGTAGTGATCAAATTAGGTTGAATACACTGTTTTAAGAGATTTTTCTTTTCAAAATTTCACCTAATAAAGGTTCGTCATAAATAAATGCATTCATCATTTTTTATGAAAAAGAGAAAAAAACATGACTCTATATATATATACTTGAACAAAAGAAAAAAAAACATGAGTATAATATAGTATTTCATATATAATATAAGCCTTTCCTTAAGCCTTAATCCTTAATCTCTCGTGAGTCGCAACAATTGGCAGGTGGAATTGTCGTAACGCCTTTAGTTAAAGCTCTCCATCTGTACGGTCTTCTTCTTCATCTTCTTCTTCCTTCTTTATATATCTTATTGCTTCACCACTAACACACACCTTCTCTCTCTCTCTCTCTCTCTCTCTCTGTTTCTTGATCTCCTCTGTTTCTCTCTGTTCTTGATCTCTTTGTCTTTGTAGACAAGAATCATCAAATGGAATCTACTGAACTAGACATAGATGTCTTTAGCTCCTTCCTCGAGCACACAAAGCCAAAGTCTTTCTTCACTCCAACCACAAGCTCGCTCCGACCCGACTACGTATCCGACGACCCGGATTCACCAAAGGCACAAGACGAAGACGAAGACGAGTATATCACCGAATTAACTCGTCAGATGACAAACTATATGCTTCAAGACGATGAAAAACATCAAAAGGTATCTATCAACTTCTATATTATCATTTATCATCAGATTCTCGAATCCTCTCTTATATCTTTTTTCTTCTTGATTCAGTCTTGTGGTGGTGGCTCTGGCTCGCCGCAATCAACTCTCTGGTCACCTTTTGCTTCAAGTTACAGCAGCCCTATAGGTCCTTCACGTGAACCATCGCCGCCGTTAACTCCGGCGTCGACGGTGGAGAAACCCATGAAAAAGATCGAAACGAAACCTCTTACGATGCCTTTTCAGACAAAACAAGCTCTGATCGATGACCAGATCCGATCTGTTCAAGCTAACGTAAGTCTCATCATGTTCTGTCGTCATTTGTTATTTTACTTCAGAATCTTTTTTTTAAATTTAAAATTCTTTTTTTCCGTCGGTTATATAATCAACGGTCCAGATTAAACACTTTACGAAAACAGTTTATTTTCCCAACCGTTTGATCCATTAATCTTATAATAATAAAAAAAGAGTGGTGTTGATGATTTCTCTTATGTAGTTTCATAAGATCAAAATGGAGAAAGAGAAGCAACGAAACGATGACGTTTTGAGACACAAAGCAATGAACTATCACCAACACCACCAGAGACCCAGGTCAGGCGTAAAGGCAGTGTTCGTTGATGGGTCGGGTTCAAGAACCGGGTCGGGTGGAACCGGAGTGTTCTTGCCACGTGGTCATGGTACTGTTATGGAGACACGAAAGAAATCAGGTTAGTGTTAATCTCTGTATTAATCCTCATTAAATTATTTCCTTATGACTCTATATATATCATTTTTCATTTCGTATTATAAAATTTTCAAAATATAAAAATGCGGTGGTTTTAATAGAGGTTACGTATTATAAAAGAACAAAACACGATAAAGATAGGATGACGTCTTCTATAACATTTTATCAGTTTTAAGATTCCTATTTTTTAGGTTTATAAAGTCGGAATCTTGTGTATATATATATATATATATTAAGATATGTCCTGAATAATTTCAAATTTATTTTATTATGATAATAAATAAACCATTGAAAGACTAGGTTGTTCGACGTAAATATTATGTATACAAATTTAGAGTTTGTATATTTTTTTTATGTGGTCGACGAGAAGGATAAGATTTTTCATATGCCATACACTTGCAAAGTTTCAGAATCGACTTTTGGTGATACTCAAAATACATTTTTTTTTCTATTGTGATAATCTTCTTCAAAATTTATTTGAAACGGTTTTGTTTTGCTATTTAACTAGACATAACTATTATAAAATTAAAGAATTTTGATAAGAATATCTCTAATTGGGATGGTTACTAGTTGGGTTAATATTAGGGTTGGGTCAATTTAGTTGATTGATATCAATCATGGCAACCTCAAAAATTCTATTATTTAGGACCAAAATATAATATGAATCTTTCTTACATTATTAGATTCCAAAGATTCCCTTGTCACAAAGTTGATCTCATTTTCATTATTTTAAAAGATATTTTGTGTGGTTGTACGTTTGACAGCCCTCCTTAATTGGAATCTCTCTTCAAATGTTGGTTAATTGAAATTCTTAATTAAAACTTAAATTGAACCATTTACGTTTTAAAAACTACTATATGACTACTATATTTTTTCCTTAAGACCCCACTTATTTCATTCAATAATTGGATTATAATCAAAGATAACCTTAGATATTTTATTCATCTTTTTATGATTCTCTCTTTAGCCACCGTTCGATCATTGAAAATAACCCAAGGCTATATCCGAATCCGAACCACATAGGGTAAACTTTATTCCTTTCTATATAGTATAATATTCGAATTGTGAAGTTGATAGACATTTTAATATATCATACTCACATGTAACACTAACTAGGTTTTTTGTTTTATGTTCTTGTAAAAAAAATAAAGAAATACACATAAAGATATTCTGAATATATTTCATTTTCAAACTCTTAACCCTTACCTAATCTAGCAGTCGGTGAATTTGTCAACAAAGTATATATATCATCTTACCATATTTAAAACTATTCTTTCTATTTATTTATCAAAAAGAAAAATTATTCTTTCTATTTTTATCATATGATTTTATGCGGCTAAGATATTGGTGGATTGTAGTGACAATTTACTATTTGGTTGAACTGTTGCCATTAAGATTTGTTGTCGTTATGCGAAAATGATGTCTCAACTAAATATTTCTCTGAAATTACTACTAAATATTTCTCTGAAATTACTACTCTGAAGCAGGGTTGTCCTAACATTTGAGGGACTACGAACTTATATAGTGTTCGGATCAAATTTTATATATAATTTTTTCTTCGGTTTGGTGGCTAGTTGGTCTATACATATTAATTCAAAATTTTTTAGGAGGTTAAAACAAATGTTTAGTACGATATAACCAAATATTTTTGTTATGAAGGGAACCAAACTGGTTTAGTAGTTTGGTTAGATGTAGATTCTAAGATTTGGTTTGGTTTTGACTTTTGTGTTCTGAAAAAAAAATTGGTTGCAGGATGTTCAACAGTGATAATACCAGCAAGAGTAGTTGAAGCCTTGAAAGTTCACTTTGACAAATTGGGTGTTCCTTCTACATTCTCTTCTGATATCCCACCTTTTCATGGTACCAACCCCAACCTATCTTTTTTTTTTAAGTTCCTCTTTTAATATTGCTTTGAGTAAAGTTCTGGTTTACAAAAAAAATATTATTATTAGAAAATGTAATTATAAGCTAGGGGAACGATTCCAAATTTAAAGAAATAGGCCCTTTTGTTAAGTTTCAAGAGTTAAGAATTTAAGTTTCTATAATGGTTTAGCTCTCATGGTTCACTTTTAAACTTTGAATTGCTTATCTAGAATTTGAGGTTAAAAGTAAATACTATTTTTATATTGTTGCTATAATTTTTTCATTTTAATTATGTATTTTATGTGAAATTTACATTATGCTCAACCTAAAATCAACTAAATGATACATATATAGTATTAGACACTTTGATTAACTACTAGAGATAATTATATAGTTTTGGTGTCTTTTTAAAATTTTGGTATTTTGAGTATATCTTTTGATGTGATTCTTGAAATTCTTTATCATATAGATGCTTTGTTGGTGTCTATGAAGAACATAAACAACAAAAGTAACAAAAGTAGTTCATCATCTCGGCCACGAAGTGGACCACCGTACATGGCGGAGATGTCAGCCGAGAGCCACAAAGAACAACCGACGGATTTGCCACAAGAATGGACGTATTGAGCAAACAGTGTGGCTGTGGCACATGCTCTTGCTTAATGAGGTTAAAAATATAAAATATAGGAAAAAGCTTTTAAAAACCATTATTTTTATAGGAAATTTATAGATTTTTTAAAAAAAGTTAGTGAAATTGTTCTTTTATTGTTGCTAGTTCCCTAAGTTTGTTCAAGTAAAATCAATAAATTGTTGTGATAAAATAACAATAAAATATGCATATGTGTGGCATATCAATTGTGGTTGTTTTCATGTAAGATTCATTGTAATAAAAGCATAATGCATCCCGGATGTGTAATAAAGAAATATACTATTACTTTGATTGTTACGCCTATCTGTTTCCCATATGCTTAACTCTCTTATGTACACATTACGCTAACAGAGTTGTATTCATGAAACTTTTGCTGCTTCTGTGTATAATAAACACACAGAAACATTAGTCGAAACTGTCCTAATCTAGTGGTGGTTAATGCTCTAGTGTTCAATTCAAGCGTCTGGAGTTGAACTCCACCAAGTTGCGTTGCTCTACGTTGTAAACTTTGACTATGGATCGAGCCTTGGATCGATCAAAAGAATACATATTGTTAAGTTACATGGACTTCAAACTCAAAACCAATTGACAATAAGTAGATTGGCTCATGTCTCTTATATATTGTTAAGAATCTCTTTCAACTTTGATGTGAGATATTTATCCCTAATACGCTTCCTCGAAATGATGATTCTCTTGGTCATAGATTTTAGTATTTCGGGCAACGATCAAGTGGACCAACTTTGGATCGGATCGATTGGATCTGGTTGGATTATATGGATATGGGATCTGATACCATGTTAAGTTATATGAACTTCCAACTCAAAATCAATAAGCAATAAATGGATTGGCCCATGTCTCTTATATATTGTTAAGAATCCCTTTCAGCTTTGTGTAGGATATTTGTCCCTAATATATGTGAGTACTAATAGTTTTTACATTTAGTCATTTACTCTCACATATAATATTTATGAATGGAGAATAATAAGATATAAAATGATATATTTAAACTTTATTAAAACGCGTTTTGATGTGTGTAAAATTGGGAAGATATGACATGCACGTGGCCTCGTGGGTGGTCTTAAATCCGCCGACTTCTCCTAGAGTGCAAAGATGTTGTACATCCACTTTATAAGGTTCATGTGCACTCACGTTTTGTCATTTACTCATTATCAGTTGTGAACCAGTGACGGTGTACATTGCTCCACTCTCCTCATGTGACTTCTTGTTTCTTTCTTTTCTTCTTTTTATTTCACCTACACCGACGAATAATAAATACTAGAAATTACGGTTGGAGAAAGTGTGGACATTTTCACATTGAAAATATTTTATCTCGTTTGATCATCTAAAATACCATATGCTAAAATGCATCATCGTATACGAAGAACCGAAACAATTTACGTACATTCATAGATATTATGGTAATAAATCAATAATCACTCAAAATACAGTAAAATTTCAAGAAACACTAATAGATATCTAACAAAACTTTGAACATGATCATATTTAAGACCTAACATAACTAATATAGTTAAATGGTTGAAAAAACAATGTAGTAACAAACTTTTAGACGAAACGATAATAGAAATAAGGAGAAATACTCGAGAGAAGAAAGCAACGCTGTCGACTTTCTAGTCCGACAACATTTCGTTGATCTTTTGAATAAAAGAATCATATTAATAGTAACATTAAAATCCACCATGAAAACCACTGTGACAGAGAGGAGCAAGTGGGTTAGTGGTTGCACCACCTCTGCATCCATCTCACCTAACACTACAAGAAAACACGCAATTTGCGAGAGAAATTTGCGAGGAAAA
>OVAN01002437.1:0-10807 GCA_900406275.1 Anastatica hierochuntica
CTTAATTTAAACCAAGGAAAACCGAATAATTAAATAGTCTGATAATTGGCTTATTTTGGTCAGCCCTGATCGATCTTTATTCAGCTTTAACTAAAGCCTGAACTCTCTTTTCAAGTCTCCGGGTTTGTGATCTTGTCATTGGTCCGCTTGAGAACTTGATTGGTTCTTGACTTGGTCTTGTTCCTTCTTCATCTTCCAGCTCGTCTTCACTTGAGCTGAACTCCATTCCAGCTTCCAGCTTCCAGCTCCAGCTGTGTTGCATCACCATGGAACAATAGGAATAGGAAGAGGAGTATACAAACCTTGTGAAGTGCTCGTCGCCTTGGACTGTTTACACGTGATGCACCTGCTGCAGTGTTTCTCGACGTCCTTCTTCATGCTCGGCCAATAGAAGTGTTCCTTCAGCACATGGTAAGTCTTATCCACGCAAAAATGGCCCATTAATCCTCCTTCATACGATTCCCTGACAAAAAAATCTCTCACAGAACAACATGGTAGACACAGACGATTTCCGAGAAACAAAAAACTGTTAGAGACATAAAATTTGCTATTGGTGCGTTTTTCCCCTCCTTTAAAATGCTCTGGAAAATCTAAATCGTCAGCATAATAGTTCTTAATATGTTCAAATCCCAAAAATTTGATTTCTAAGGCCAAAAATAATGCAAATCGCCTAGATAAAGCGTCTGCAACTACATTCTCCTTACCTTATTTGTAATTTATCACATAGGGAAAAGATTCCAGAAATTCTACCCATTTAGCATGGCGTTTGTTCAGCTTGTGTTGTCCCTTTAGATGCTTGAGAGACTCATGATCCGTGTGAATAAAAAACTCCTTAGGCCAAAAATAATGCTGCCACGTTTCCAATGCTCGAATCAGCGCATACATCTCTTTGTCATAAGTTGGATAATTCAGCCTCGCTCCATTGAGTTTTTCACTAAAAAATGTGATGGGTCTCTTCTCTTGCATAAGCACAGCTCCAATTCCTACACCAGAAGCATCGCATTCAATTTCAAAAGTCTGAGAAAAATCAGGTAGAACGAGTAAAGGTGAATTAATCAACTTCCCTTTCAGCTGTTGGAAGGCTTCTTCTTGCTCCTTGTCCCATTCGAATCCCACGGTTTTCTTAATGACTTCCATCAGCGGTGCTGCAATTGTACTGAAATCTTTGGTGAATCGTCGATAAAATCTCGCCAAGCCATGAAAGCTACGGACCTCGCCAATAGTAGTAGGACTCGGCCAGCCAGTCCTTGATTGCTTTGATCTTTTCGTCATCCACCTTGATTCTCTGAGCTATTACAAAATATCCTAAAAACACAAGGTGATCTGTTCCAAAAATGCATTTCTTTAAATTCGCATACAGCTTTTCCTTTCTAAGTGCGTCAAGAATATATTTAAGATGAGTAATATGATCAGCCTTACTTTTGCTATAAATCAGAATGTCGTCGAAATAGACAACAACAAAATGACCTATAAATGCACGCAAAACGTGGTTTATAAATCTCATAAATGTACTAGGTGCATTGGTAAATACAAAAAGCATAACAAGCCAATCATACAAACCATGTTTAGTTTTAAATGTAGTTTTCCATTCATCTCCCTCTTTCATTCTAATCTGATGATATCCACTTTTCAAATCAATTTTCGAAAACACAAAAGAACCATGCAACTCATCTAACATACCATCTAATCGAGGAATAGGATGTCGATACTTTACAGTGATATTGTTGATAGCTCTACAATCCACACAAATACGCCAGCTGCCATCTTTCTTTGGAACGAGCAGCACAAGTACGGCGCAAGGACTCATGCTTTTGCGAATGTGCCGTTTTGCCATCAGCTCAACAATTTGTCTTTGAAGCTCTTTAGTTTCCTCCGGATTAGTCCTAAAGGCGGGTCTATTGGGGAGAGATGCTCCTGGAACGAGATCAATTTGGTGTTCAATCCCTCGAATGGGTGGCAGCCCCTGCGACATTTCTTCAGGAAAGATATCTGCATATTCCTGCAATAGGTTCTTAAGATCACTCGGACTCTTCGGTGTTAGCTCAGTAGAATTTGTTAGTGAATCCTTAGAAAGAATTAAAAACATAGGCTGCGAAAGACGCATTGCTTTAGTAAGATCTCTTACCTTAGCCCTGAGCAGTACCTCCTTTTTGTCTCCATTTTCAGCGGAATGGGCGTGAGTTTTAAACTCATCCTTGCTGCGTTTTAAATGCAGCTGATCCGCATACACTTCCTGTGGAGGTAAAGGAGCCAACACAATCTTTTTATCTTGATGTTTAAAGGAATAACGACTTGTGTACCCGTCATGGAAGGTTTTCTTGTCGAATTGCCACGGTCTTCCCAGCAGAAGATGACTAGAATCCATGGGCAGAACATCGCAGATCACCTCATCATTGTATCGCCCAATGGTCAGTGGAACCGTCACTTGTTCGGACACCTTAAGCTCGTCATTTTCATTCAGCCAATGTAGCTTGTATGGTGCTAGATGCTTTCTGGTTTTCATCCCAAGTTTTCCTACAAAATATTCACTCGCAACGTTAGTACAACTTCCACTATCAATGATCAAACTACAAATCTTATCAGAAACTAAGCAACGAGTATGGAACAAGTTTTCCCTTTGATCATTTTTGGATGGAGAAGTCTGAACAACCAGTGATCTCCTCGTCACCATTATCTTTCCATAGATCAGATAGTCTATTATTTCCTCCTCTGAATTTTCATATTTCTCTTCATCTGAAACTACTTCTTCGCTGTCTAGAACTAACATCGCCTTCTTGCTAGTGCATTCATTCACATAGTGTCCAAATCCTTGGCATTTATAACACTTAATGTCTCTGGAACGAACAGCTACTGATTTGCCTTTGTCTTCTCGCGAAAAACCCTTCGGTTCTTCCCTAGTTTTTCCACCAGCAGGTTCTGATTTTGGTGACCGGAAATTGTTCGAGAAATTTTGTTGTGTTGCCTTTCGCTTCAGCCTCTTTTCGATGAGAATAGCCTTGTGGAGCAACTCATATATGTCATTAAAATCATGCATCTCAGGTGATCTTGAATTTCGCGATTCAGACCAGCTTGGAAACGTGCCATTGTTGCATTCTCATCTTCATCTACTCCAGCCCTTATCATGAGTGTCTCCATCTCTTAATAGTAATCATCAACACTCTTTAATCCTTGAGTAAGTCTACGGAGTTTCTAATGGATCTCCTTATTGTAGTGGATTGGCACAAAACGACGTTTCATGAGTGTTTTGAGCTCAAACCAAGAGGCAACTTGGGCTTCTCCCGTTCTGCGCCTATAGTAACAATTTGATCCCACCAGTGAAGAGCATAGCCGCTGAATTCAGTGGCTGCATGTCGAATTTTCTTTTGCTCCGAGTAATTCTGCACATCAAAAACCAGCTCCATTTTCTTCTCCCATTCCAGATATGCATCAGGATCATTTTTTCCTTCGAAAGACGGAATTCAAAGCTTGAGATTGCCTATGTTGTCATCAGTTGCGGGCGCAACCTCTGGTATGGTATTTCTCTGAGGTGTGTGATATCCAAGAAGAATATCCTTTGTCCAAACTGGTGCCCTCCTTTGCGTCGAATGTTCAACAACATTGTGGAGTAAATCAAGTTCTTCGTCTGATGATACAGCCTCCTCATTTGCGTGGGAAGTGTCTCCCATGACCTGCTTGCCCTCACGTTTTTCCCATGCTCGTTTTGCGTAGAAGTTTCCTGCAAAACTTGTTCACTGTTAAAAGTATTTAAGATGTCAGTTTTGCGTAATGACTTAATAACTTCAGCCACGAGAGCTTCGACTTGCAGTTTATTTAATGGCAGTGGTGGTGGTTCTCGAGTTTTCTGCGATTCTTTGTTCGATTCAAACATGCTTTCCTGCAAAATAAAAGACACCACTTAACAAACGCGTTAGATTAGTTAAAATCCTCATAATTTGCTTGAAGATTTCGAGTTGTTATCTGTTCCTTGGCAGAAAAGAAATCGATCCAGCAAGCCTGAAAAAGTCACCAAAAACTCAAAACACATGAGTAAGAATTTGTAGAAATCGTAACCAAAGCCTCGCAACTGTTTGTTTCCCTCGCAATCTGCTGTGTTTTCGCTCTGAGTTTTTCTGTTTTTTTTTTTCGTGTGAATACCCAAGTTCAGCAAAGATCAAACGCAACTTACAAAGGATTCTCTACCCCAAAGAAAGATAGAGAGTTTAAGAGTTTGGTTGCAAAGGCTGAAACTTGCAGCGGAAATTGCAGCCGCAATCCCTTTACCAAAAGGAGCTGGATTTCTCTTCAGCTTTTTCAGATTTTTAAAGCGTTCAGATGTTTTTGTCCCGCTGTAATTGTATCTCAAAAGCCTTTGCAAATTCAGAAATAAGGTAGAGAAGAAAGTGTTTCCCAGGTACAGAAAAAAAATTCGATGGATTTAGAGAAAAATATCACCGATTTTGCTGCTGTTTTTCTGCAGAGATCTCTGTTTCAGTGCTCTGATACCACTTGATGCACTTTTGGTAGAATTTGGGAGATTTTTAGTCCCTTTTGATTGCTGAAACAAGAGATCGACTTTTTTTGGTTTTTGTGTTCTGATTTTTCACAGAAGGTGAAAGAAAGGAAGATGGATGATTAAACGAAGGGATATATGATCTTTAGATCGGGTGAATGAACTCACTTTATGATCTTAAAGACAAAGCTTGTAGAGAATGAGCTCTGAAGCTAGCAGTTGTTCAATGATGAACAAGGGATCACAATCACAGTGAAAAGAAAGAAAACTTGAATAAAACTCTCGATGGAGAAACAAGTCTGCGTAACAAAGTATTTAACCTATTCTACTAAGGGTTTTCTCGAAAATCCTAACCTAAAATTAAACCAACATGTCGAAATTATTAAACCAGAAAATAGCCCAATTGTTGTCGAAAATTAACCCAACTAAACCCCAAAATAAATTAAAACTGAAAACCAAAAATTAACCCATAAGAATCGATAAATTAAAAAGTTTGGTTTGGTTCAATTCCTCCAATGCATTCTGATCTGGTTTGTAATAAACCAAAGTCTGAATTCGATTCTGAAGCTTCCGAGTTTGTGATCTTGTAAGTGGTCCACTGGATAGCTTGATTGGTGAATTCGATGATTCTTCTTCATCCTCCAGCTCGTCTTCACTTGAGCTCAGCTCCATTCTAGCTCCTTGCTCGATCTATGTTACATCAACTAATCATGCTCAAATAACTCATAGAAATCCAAGATAAACTCATAGCAAACATAAAAGAAGAAGAAGAAATGATAAAGATGCAAACTTTGTATGAATAACAAAGAGATTGCTCTAGATCTAAGAGAGATACAAAAGTTCAATGAAATAGCAAAGTTTAGGGTTTTCTCATGATTTAAGATGAGTATTTATAGAAATCTAGAAGTCAGGTCGGGTTGACCCGGGACAAACCGGGTCAAAACCCAAGTTTTAAGTGAAATGAGGAAGGTTGGCGATCTGGGCTGGGGGTTGCAGACCGCCAGCCAGACCCCCTAGACCGCCAGCCATGGTCTATAGCTGGCTGGCGGTTCCCTTGAAGGTTGCATACCGCCAGCCAGTCAGGCCTGGACTACCAGCTTTTGTTCCTCGGTGCTAAACGTGTCTGTGCTTGCATTCGAGTCCCGAGATTCATCTATTCTCACAAAGGTTACCTAAAATAGGTAGAAGAGTGGAAAAGAATGTACAATTGCATCTCTAAGGACATCTACATAATACTAAAGACCTTCACTTAAGAACTCATGCTAAAACTACTTAAAAAGAACCTTAAATCAATGAGAATGTGGCTAAATTCTAGGCCTAAATCATGCAAATTTCATAAAAATCAACTCCCCCGAACTAGAATCTTTCTTGTCCTCAAGCAATTGGACAAGTAATAGTGTTCGGGAGAGAGGTTTGAAAGTGAGAACTCATAATCGCAAGGATTTGCAAAGGTGGTTGAAATGAAATCCTTAGGAAGTAGTAGCAAGAGTCAATCATACTCTCTCGTATTTCGTCATACTCTTCCCAAGTCATGCTAGTTAGCCTACACCTAAACCTTGGCAAGCATTTCATATTCAACAATCCCTTTAACATTCGTTAAGTAAATATATATGGAACCTCACCTATGGGCATGAAATCAAAAACCAATCGTCATGGAAGAAAAATGTTTTTGAGTGAAAAGTAGAGGCTTTCTTCAAGTGTTTATGGTTTTCTTTCATTGAAGAAATTCATTTCAAATAGTAAAAACGAGGGAGAAATGGAAAATTGGCTCGTACAAAGACTAGCCTTATCTAATTATTCCCATCCCAAACTTACTCCCTAGCTCTACCCTTTTTTTCTTTCTTGACAAACTACTAAAAATACCCCCAATCACATCTCAATCAAGACATTTAGCTTTTTAGTAACACACTCTAAATTTTTTGCTTTCTTTTCCATTTAGATATAGCTCTTTATCTCTTTCCTTACTTAGATTGATCCTTTCTTCCTAGTCCTTTGGATTTTAGACTTTTCATTTTCTTAACTTATGATCTTTCATCTTTCTTTTACAAACTTGAGCTAATCTTTTTCTTTCTTTTCTTTGCCTCTTAGAGTGTATCACATTCTTCTTTTTCATCTTTTACGGTTTTTCTCATTGATCCACTATTGACAATACAAATCATTCACAACCCATGATTATCAAGTATACACACTCTTATTTAACCCCATCCTATCTACACTAACCTTAAAATGAGACTAATTCTAAGAAGAATCCTCTTTGTCGTCCCAATAGTCACGGGATTTTACATATGAATGCATCAAAAGAGACCTCACTCAATCAAGAAAAATGTGGGGTTTGAAACAAAAGGTTGGGGCTAAAGGTGGGGAACCATCCTTAAAATGAGAATGGCCACTCGGATTGGTTAAGGGAAGAAGGGATAAGACTAATTGAGTGTCAATGTGTTTACATTATGGTTCATGTATTTCAATCCCATAAGTAAGGTTAATTCAAAACCTCATTAACGTTTAAGTTCAATAGGGTTGAATTCAAATCATGCAAGATTTAATATAGACGCAAACAATTAAGTCGACAGTTTCGAGCATGGATTTTCCATTTTTCGGTTCGGCTCATGCTGTTTGATACTACTAGCAAGGTTTTCAATTCAACTCCTAAGCATAGTCCAATTACACGATACTTCAATCATTGTCCTCATGTACATGTAAATGCATCCTATATGCTTCTAAGACTCGATCCTAAAAGACAAGAATATGAAAGATGCAACTATATGCTTTTTCAATTTTTTTGATTTTTTTGGTTTTTCTATGCCATAACTATTAACAATGCAACCTAAACTATATGAGACTCAAAGAAATGAAAATAAGACAAAACAACTAAAATGATCATTATTAACCATCTCCTCCCCCGGACTTACTCATCACCGTCCCGGTGAATGAATAAAATCCGACGAAGGAGACCAAAAACACAATTTAAACAAAAAATAAGAGAGAAAATTGTATTTACAATGAAAGAAATGGTACCTTGAATCACCATTCGGAGGGGTTATAAGCTTTTGGCCTCGGGACTTTGAAATAGAATTTTTTTGGGAGGCGGAATTGGATTCCATCATTGGTCTCCGTGTGGGTGAAGCGACTATTGGGGAGGAAGCAACAAAGTGGTGTACCATCATCGCTTGTGAAAGCATACATGAGTGAGTGCTCGTTGTAGCGACCCGTCAATGTTCTTATTCCCAACAGGTATACTTCGTCCATATATAGTCTCTCCGGAAGCTCTTCGTAGAAGGTGAAATCGATGGATGAGTAGCGGAAGAGCGGAGTGAGCATTCCACCGATGTGTATCCCATTTTGTCCACACCAATAAAGGTTCACTAGAATGCTCATGAGGAGCAATAGGAAGGTAGACCCTTAGCACAATTCACAATCGGAGTATGAAATGGCTCTACCGACGTGGTCATGGAGGTATATCCTATTGCTCCATAGAGAAGTCTTAACTCTATCGAAGTTGACCACCCGGGGTGTGCTCTTGCAAACAACGTGTTACCGAGAAGCCTCATGGCATGGCGGATTGTTGGATTCTTGATCTTTGACATTTTTGCTACTAAGAAGTCGTATTCTTCATCGGTGGCAATGTTCCTCCAAAGCAACGATATTTGGTTGAATTCTGAAGGGTCGCTCAATGTTCTCGTTCTTGGAAAACCATACAATTCGAAAAACCGGTTGAATGTGAGAGAATACTGGTTTGGTCCAATTCGGAAGTAAAATCTTCCACTTTCCCCGTCTTCTTCTTCTTCATAAGTGATAGTAGCAAGGAATTGTCGGGCTAGCTCCGGGTATGTTGCCTCATCTATTGACACAAGAATTCGTAGATTCATCCTATCTAAAAGTCCGTCAACTTGATCATAAATCCCCATTCTTCTCATCAGCGAATCTCGTGGGGTGAAAATTGAGTTGGCGAAGCTTGGTTAGGTGCCTTATCTCTTCCCTTGTCCATCCCAACAATTCAGTGCCCTCAATTCTTTTTCCTCTCCTTGAGGAACTTGGTTGTCCCCAATTTTCTTGGTGAGTTGTGTAGCTTCCTTGAGTGTTCACATAGCTTGCCATTGTACCTTTAAGAGAGCAAAAGATATGTGAGTTTAATTAGGTGGGAAGATGATGGTTCCAAAGTACTTTATGTTAGCAAGCAAGCATTATCCATTTCCATCATCAAAATTTACTCAACTCAATGCTCATGGTACCCAAGAATGATAATTAAATTTTAGATTCCTAGTCAATGGGTTCTTACTATGGAACAACTCAAAATTATCTTCACATCAAGCCTCAAGCTAAGCATTGAATCCTTAAAGAATTGCTTGCAACCACAATCTCTTAGTTTCCCTAATTCTCACTTTTCTCAAAATCTCCAAGAACCCTAACTTTAAAATCCAAAATCTCAATAATCTCAATTCAATTTATGAAGTTATGGTTAAGAGAATCATTTACCCAAGCACAAAAGATCTCAACAATGATACTTACAAGCTTGGAATGATCTAAATCTAAAGATTTAAGAGATTGAGCAAAAGAGAGTTATGAGAGATTTACCTTTGTTCTTGAGAGAGATTTAATGTAGATTGAAACTACAGCAGGAATTAAGCAAAAAGAAATTAAATCTTTTATTCAAAACAAGAATTTGCGAAGAAATTGGTTTTGGAATGAAAGAAAAGTTGAAAGTTTTGTGTTTTCTTCACCCATTTTGTGCAAATGAGGAGAAAGAGGGATGAAGTGGGTTTTGGGAAGAAGAAAAAGGAGTTTAGTATGCTTACCTGGCGGTTGGCGGTCTGGGTTGAGGGTTTCAGACCGCCAGCCATACCTGCCGACCGCCAGCCTTGGTGGAAGTGGTGCTGGCAGTCTGGCTTGGCGTTGCAGACCGCCAGTCAGAGTGGCCCAGACCGCCAGCTTATGCTCGAACGTGTACTCCCAAATTTTGCACATAGACACTTAAAACCACAAAAAGCAACTCAAACATAGTTTATTTAAGGATTAGATAAGCTAAAATATGTACAATGATACCATGGGATTGCCTCCCAAGTGCGCTTGTTTATCGTCGCTAGCTTGACGTTGGTTCCTTTCTTGATTAGTGGAGGTTGGAAGGAGCATCTCTGGTGCTCTTGTCTTCCTTGTGGAACATCTCCAAGGTGATCACTCTACAAGCCATCTCCATCTTGAACTTCAATCCTTTGTCAAAGACCCATTGAGGAAGTTTGGTTCTTGCTCTCAAGAACGGTTTGGGCATTCCCTTACATTTTACCTTGTATTCAACAACACCGCCTTCAATGTTTATAGGAATGAGGCGCATGGAAGACTTTATCTTCTTTCCACAAGGTGTCTTCTCCGTGTAATCCTCTTCCTTGGAGATTTTGTTCTCAAGGGCACGACTTGCAAAAATCATCTCATTATCGACCAGAAGTTGTGGTTTTTTTTTGCCTTTTCCTTTCCGGGTTCTCCTTGTTTTCTTGGAGTCCAATCTTGGAACATCTTTTGAGCAACCCTCATCATCATCATACCCAAACATTCTTTTGAAATCTTCAAAAAAGTCAAACTCTTCCGTTGGCTCGTAATTCTTTGTTGCTTCTTGTACAAAAAGACCATCACTTAGATTGAGAATTCTTCTGATATTCCTCCAACCTCTTGGAAATCCCCCAAAGTTAAAGTACCACAAATCTCATCTCTTGTACTAATCATCTTGTAAGACACTTCTGGGTCAATGTTTGGAAGAACAACTTCCTTACTTTTAAAGTCAATTCTAGCCCCAACGATTTCAAGGAATGGTGTTCCAAGTAGCATAGAGAACTTACCCGGACCCGATATCTTGACAACAACAAAATTCGTAGGGACTATGCAATCCCCAACCTTCAAAGGGTAGTTTTCAAGTTTTCCAATGAGCTTCTTGACAGATGAATCTCCCAAAGCTACTGGAAATGTGGGCTTGATTGCCTCTTTGATCCCGAACTTTATAATCATGTCAGATGAAATCAAATTGACACTTGCTCCAGTGTCCACTAGAGCTTCCCCTTTAAACATCTCTTCCAACAAGCAAGGTACCAAAAACTTTCTGGGTTTCACAACCTTCTTGAGAACTCTTGTCTCGGGTAGACGGGGTAGCACACCGTGCTTTCTAGATAGTACTTCAAGGCTCTTCTTTCTTAGTTCATATTCCTCAATCCTAGCCTTGAGCTTAGAATTCGTTGTAGCTAATTCTCTAAACCTGGAGGAGACAATATCCACCTTGCGTACAGGAAGATCAAAGTATTTCTTGAGTTGTTGCTTAATGAATCTTTGGGGATAGGG
>OVAN01002437.1:10842-33518 GCA_900406275.1 Anastatica hierochuntica
GTTAACCACACGCTTCTTTTCCTTGGTTGTGGCCTCTCCACCAAAAGCTTCATCGGCTTCTCTTTTCGGCTTACCTAAAGAATCATTCTCAAGGGCAAATTTCTCTTTCTTTGAATTAGATTGGACAACGACCATTATCTCATCAACACATTCAACCTTACCTTCTTCGAGTAGCACTTCATCCTCGTGATATTGGATATTCCCATCATTATCAACTTTACATCCAAGAAGCCTTTCAAATTCACTAACCACACTCTCACCTTGATGATCAAAGGTGTCATTTTCAAAGACCATATTGCAAAAGTCCTTCAGATTCGCTTCGGGTTTACCCGGTAGGATCCCTTACCGTTTTTCTTAGAAGAACTAGCAATTTGAGCTACTTGGTTGTCTACCGTTTTCATATGAGCGGCTAGATTCTCAACTTTCTTGTTTAGGTTGCACCAAACACCATCAATCTTTTGATTTACATCTCCCATCCTCTTGTTAAAATCAAAAGCGGCTTTATTTTACCCGTCCAATACTTGCTTTAGGAGAGTGGTGTTCTCATCCTCTTTTGAAGGTTGAGTAGATGAATTTCTCGTGTTGGTGAGAAATTTGAAAGGTCCTTTTGGTGGGAAGTTGCTAGGAGCTTGCCCTTGTGGCTTCTCCTTTTGCATCAGGTAGTTTTGATCCGATGGATTGGCAGCATCTTGGTTCCGATATGAAAGATTTTTGTTCCAATATTTAAACGGAGGGTTGTAAGGCGTTGAATAGTATCCCCCTTGAATATAGCAAAGGTCCTCTTGGTCCCCAATTTCTTGGTCATTTCCATCTCCTTTACTTTCATCCACATGTTCCACTACATTCATGGATCTTTGATTCATCTTGGTTAGTCTATCAATCTTTTCATTAAGCTCTTGGAATCGAGAATCATCCCGGTAAGTTCCATCCTTATCGCGGCCATAGCTTTGGTCGCTTTGGGATAAGGTTTCGATGAGCTATTCACCTTCCTCAACGTCTAAGTTGGCAAAGCTCCCTTTTCTTGCCGTGTCAAGTGAGTTTCGATATTTTTCCAAACAACCGCGATGGAAAATCCCTAGCAAAAAATCCTTAGCTACTCCGTGATGAGGCAAGACCGGATATAAGATTTCAAACGTTCCCAAGCTTCATAAAACGATTCATTATACCATTGTTTGAAACTTGTTATGTCGTTTCGAATTTTTGCCGTGTTTTGCTTTGGGAAGAACTTTGTCATGAATTCCTTCTCAATTTGAGCTCATGTAGAAACTAGATTCGTGGAGATACTCTTCTCCCATTGAGCAGCTATATCACCTAACGAGAAGGGGAATAGTATCATCTTAATGGCTTCCTCGCTTACCCCATTTATCTTTATAGTACTACAAAGCCTCTCAAACTCATCAAGGTGATCCAATGGGTTTTCCGCCGGTCAACCATAAAACTTGTTGTTTTGGACCATGTTGATGAGGTTATGTTTTATCTCGAAGTAATCGGGTACTACAGTGGGAGTTTGAATATCGGTCCTTACTCTCCTTATGTTGGGTTCATCATAAGCACTTATCCTTTATGCTCTACGACGCCCTTGGTCTGGGATCCCAATCCCTTGAGCTTGGTTGTTGTCACCCACATTGTTTCCTTGATTACCAATAGGATGAGGGTTTTCCATTCTCAACCGTTGTAGATGTTCGAGTTTCTCTCTTTCTCTCCTTGCTCTAGTATTATATCGTTCCATTCTCCTTATATCTTCCACTTGTGGAATCAAATTTGATTGGCCCCTGCTACGCAAGTTCATGCATCTACAAAGACAAGAACAAAGAGTGAACAAGAGTTAGTAACTTTAAATAAAAAGACATGACTTAGTCTCAACAAACTAATGAAGACTAAATGGCAAAATATGTTGCTCCCCGGCGACGGCGCCAAAAACTTGATAGAGAGATTTATCCTCTATCGAGTTTAAACTCGAACTAAACCCCTAGGCCTCAAGATTAAAGCTAGTAGTTATAGTATATATGGTTTGTCGAACCACAAGGAGCAAACTTTTTACTCATTCAATCCTATGGCTAGTTTGTTAATTTAAGTCTTATAAAAACAATTGGAATCGAAACTTAAATCAAACAAACAATCAAAGCAACATGATAGCAATCTCAAACTACTAAATACTACTTAAGAGAATTTCAATGATAAAGAGCATGCAAGAAATGATCTAAGCTCATGATCAAGTGATCCAAGTGCTAACCAAATGCAAGGCTGAGTTAATGAAGCTCATTTCAAAGGCAAGGCAACAAGTCAACTAGATCATTTCCATGATTCTAGTCCATTTAATGTACTAAGATAGAGCTAATCTTCGGATAGAAATTCTAAGTTCATTAATCATTAAACACAAGCCCAATAGTCTACTTAACACCTTAATCATCTATTCCCATAGGCTAAGAATGCTAAGCATGACTTAGATTCTCCTGGACATTTCATCGAACACCTTCCGGGTGTGAAAGCTTTAAGATCTAGGATTTGATTGATCACTTCAAATATAACTTTAAGCATCCCTAAATCATGTGAATCTATATAAACCCAACTTCTAACATCATGATTAACACCTAGATCTAGCTTGATCAACCCAACCCATGCATACACTAGATGACTACTCACTAATCATGCTCAAATAACTCATAGAAATCAAAGATAAACTCATAGCAAACATAAAAGAAGAAGAAGAAATGATAAAGATGCAAACTTTGTATGATTAACAAAGAGATTGCTCTAAATCCAAAAGAGATACAAAAGTTCAATGAAATAGCAAAGCTTAGGGTTTTCTCATGATTTAAGATGAGTATTTATAGAAATCTAGAAGTCGGGTCGGATTGACCCGGGACAAACCGGGTCAAAACCCAAGTTTTAAGTTAAATGAAGAAGGCTGGCGGTCTGGGTTGGGGGTTGCAGACCGCCAGCCCAACCCCCCTAGACTGCCAGCCATGGTTTGTAGCTGGCTGGCGGTTGCCCTGAAGGTTGCAGACAGCCAGCCAGTCATGCCTGGACCGCCAGCTTCTGTTCCTCGGTGCTAAACGTGTTCGTGCTTACATTCGAGTCCCGGGATCCATCCATTCTCATCAAGGTTGCTCGAAATAGGGTAGAAGAGAGGAAAAGAATATATAAATGCATCTCTAAGGACATCTACATGATGCTAAAGACCTTTACTTAAGAACTCATGCTAAAACTACTTAAAAAGAACCTTAATTCAATGAGAATGTGGCTAAATTCTAGGCCTAAATCATGCAAATTTCATAAACATCACTTTGGTTACTTCACGATGATAAGTATTTTAAGATTTTCTTTTTCTTTGTGATTCGGATAAATCTAGGTTATTTTGTTCTCTGTTTCTTATAGGATGTATGCGTCATGTGTCATTCAATTTCCAGGTTTCTCATGATTGTGTGGCAAGTACTACTTCAAGAAATAAGTTAAGTGATGGCGACAGAAGAAGCAAGGTTTTTTTTATCTTAACTAGCTCTTCATGGTGTATAAGATGTACGTGTGGATTTTTTTTTCGCATGGTTATGGTCTATGATTTTGATGATTAGCAGTAGCTGGTTGATTTTCATTCATCTATGTAGTCGTGGTTAAATCCAGTAGTTTCAAATTATTTACGCACCTATATGATGAAATCTTCATTTAATTGTGATAAAAAGGCGATCATAATTTGCCATTATATTGATTAGATTTTCTGGATTAGTTGAACATGTTGGTGAATGTTGTTACCATAATGCTAGATCTCGTAAACAGGCGAGTGAGTCATTTGTGAGAGTTTCGAAACAGAAGAAGTTGAGGATGAGGATAACTAAGAAGAAGAAGAAGCTTTTTGTTAAAACTTAAGATGGGACTATGTGTTGAGGCCTTGCTTTAACTTTTGGACCGCAAAAATCCAAAGATTATCATATACAGAATGAAGCAAGAAAATCCAATCAGAGTTCGGAACCGAAAAGAAGATGATGGAAGCACTAACAAAGACAAAATGCACCTCAAAAAAAAATGGTTGGAGGTGAGGAAGAAAAAGATGGAGAATCTTTCAATGCTAGCGGTTTAGATGTGATAAAGGCTTATATGCTCAAAACTCAAAAAGCAGTGAAAATAAAGGTTTAGCTGTGTCGCTGTAAACACGAAACAAAACTTATTTGACAGTGGCATTTTTTACTTATCTTTTCTTTCATCATGTGTATCTTTTTTATTATTTTACTAATGACTAATACACACTTGAACTCAAAAATCATAGTTAATGGTCTTTATAAATGTTTTGAATGCAAATATCCAACAACAAATCTTTTTAAAATGAGGTTAAGAAAAGATTAAGATCAAAGCACTCCTCGTAATAACTAATTTTATATAAGCTATCTTTGTCTGTGTTAGACTCGGTGGTAATGGGCGTTGGTTCCGAAGGTAACGTCACTGTGCTCACTGGTAGATGCCTATATGCTTCGTTTCTCTATATCTTTCTGTTATTTTAGGTAGTCTTTTTATGAACAATTTTGTACTAATTTTATTTTGGAATATTTGATTGTGGATGAGGTGGCCTGGTGCAAGGGTAAGCAACTTCAGACTAAGGATGGACACAAGTCAGATACTTTTGATTTTTGGGATATCTTATACTCGACCCAACTCTTAGGACGATTATACTTTTAGTATCCGCATTTGATCCGAAAAAAATGGATACCTGGAAAAATGGGTACCCTTTAAAAATCAAACATTTGTGGGTTATCCGAACGACCTGGTACCCAAAAAAACAAGTACTCAAAAATGGATATCATTCTAATATATATACTTTATTACATATTCAAACATTTAAATACTTATAAGCATCTTTTTCAAAATATTCAACTAAGTATTAAAATATTTAAACAAAAATTAAAATATATTAAACTACAAATATATATTTAAATATTACATATTTTAAAAACATAAGTTAAGTCCTACTACATATTTTAAAAAATATAATATTTTATATATGATTACATAATTGTTATGGCAAATAATTATATAATATACACATAATTAAGAATGGGTATTTATGTATTTGGTAGTTACAAGGGTATGGAGGCCGATAGTTAAAACATAAATGGTACCAATAACCAACATCCGACCCTTACCCGCGAGTAACAGAAATAAGATACCTTTTATCCGATACAAAAGCTATGAATACCTTTTTCGAACAGGTACGGGATGAATTGTGGATCGAGAACATGTAACGGATATTGGTGTTCAGCCCAACTTGAGGCAAGGTCGCTTACTTTTATGTTTCCCATCTTAGCATCTTCATAGTTTCGAACATAGACAGCTTTCTGTCGACAATATAGTCAGTATATTCTTTTACTATTTAAACCATGATATGTTTTAAAATAGTTACTGGTTTTATGTGTTAAACTTGATGTGTTTTTTTGTGAGATCTAAATTTTGGTTCATTACTCGCGTTGTTCCTAATAAAATGGATTCAATTTAGATGATTTACACAATCCAAGCCAAACCGAACTTATTTTATATTAAAAACAAAATACAGTATAACAACACTGACCAACAAATAACGTTGTAAACAAAATTTGAATTTCTTATACTTAAAAGAAAAGAAATTTAGGCTCGTGCACTTGCACGGACCAACACTTAATAGTCTTATAAATAACGCATCAAAGGTTATTTACACTTTATGCTTCTCAATATAGACCTTTTCATGTGTGATTTTTTAAAGTGAACATATTTTAAAAATTTTATTATATGTATCTAATAAATTAAAATAACTCTAATTACTTATTTACATATTCCAACAAACATATTAGAATATTCTAATATTCTTTTCACTTAATCACTATCAAAATTGTAAACCAACACAATTTAAAATCATCAATTTTCAGCAATTTTCAACAAATTTAAATATAATTTGTTTTTAAATTTAAAATAAATCCATAACTTTTAAAATAAATATATTACAATATTATTATTTTTTAAATAAAATTTTTTACAAAAATTCAAAAAAGTTATAAAGTGCTAAAATTTAGAAAAATCTATAGAAATTTATAAATAATTTATATAAACTATACAAATTTAAGTTTAGTCATCTAATAATTTTTTTAAATACTCTAACGGGTTTTATTTCACTTTATTTCGGGTATTGGATATTATCCGAACTGAACCCATACGAGTATCCGAGGAAATCTGAAAGTTCGAAAATCTCAAATCTAAATCGAATCAAAATTTCGATATAACTGAAAATTCTAAAAATTTTGAATCTCAACCCGAATCCGAAACTCTAAATAACCGAAAATTATAAACCCGATACTCGAAAAATCTAAACATGATTAATAATATCTAAAATTATTATAAAAAAACTCTGTGTAGTTGCGCGGGTCAAAATTCTAGTTATTAAATAAGGGATTAGTCAAACATTATTTAGCAAATCAAACCGAATCACTTAAGTAAATCCTATATAGATTTCAAAATCAATTAAAAGTTACAATAAATTTTAAAATCCTTTAAAGTTGAATAAAGTTTGACTTTAAAAATGATTTTAAATCATTCATTGTTTAGATTTAAACTCCTGGATAATTGAATAACACCCCTAATTTTACTTAATAAACCACTCAATTTGAGTTAATTTAGCAATCTTCCCTTCATTGAGAAATTTATCCACCCACCCCTAAGTAGATACCTCACACAATTTTTAAAAGTAAAAGTCATGGACTGGCTTTTATAAGTTCGGCTATATAAACATATGTGAAAGAACAAGCGCTGTTTCATGTAGATAGCATCTTCGAATTGTAAATATCATCAACCATAACATGTAAATATATCAAGTGAGACTAAATATTAATATCATGCTCTAATTAGCAGTAGATGTCAGCATAATTTACAGATAAACCACTTCACAACCAATATCAACAGATTTCTTCACAGCATCAACCACTAACTGCGTCTTCCTACTGATCTCCGGCCACTTCTGATCAGCCTCTGAATCGGCCTGCTTGATTCCTTGGACAAGTTTAACGAACTCTCTAAGCATCATTGCCTCCTGCGACTCCTCGGTTCCACCGCAGTCCACCATAACTTTCTCCGGCATCATATTCCAACCAATGTGCATGTCCACGAACTTAGCGCCCATTGTGTACTCGAACCAAGCTGTGTCCTCCTTGTAAGGGATCACATAGTCATTCATCTGAATTGACCCTTTTGATCCTGACCCCATCCATTTTGAAAAACTAATGTTAAATAGGAAAGTCACATAGTATTGTATATAAGGTTACTGCCTTACTGGTATTAATCCTAAGAACCTGCGATAGCTAAGTCGGTCGAAAGTTGAGAGAGAAAAGAGCAGTGGACAGTTGCGGTTGTGGTTGGACCGAACTGAAGAGAGGCGGAGCAAGACAAGATGGTCCCAACCGAGTTTGAGACGATTGTGGAGGGAAGAGCCCTGAGAGATGTCGGCATTTGGTAAGACATGGCCCATAGAGCTGCGCCTATAGGGTACCAGCCAAGCTCTCCAATGGCTCCAGCTAAACCCATCGCGTCTTTAGTCAGTCTCTCCAGTACTTGCTCTGGTACCGGAGTTGTCATCGTGCTATACATCTGCAAATATATGTATAATAAATCTAGTCAAAGAAAGTTTACTCTATAGGGTAGTGATACATGTCTATTATAAGTGTATGCGTATTCACGAACCGTATTCAATAATCTGCCTATCCTTTACTCTAAACTGGACTTGTATGTCGGTCGATTTTAGTATAATCCTTTTAATGAATTTCGGTTAGTTCAGTACTTTTCTATGTGTTCAAATTATAGTAATATTTCGTTTTAGACTTCTACTTCTAGTTCTAGCGGTAGATGACGTTTATTTAGTTTGGTTTTCATAAGCACTCCTAGTTATATTGTTTCCTAAATAACAAAAGACCACTGCTATATTCTTTATTAACATTTTGTGATCTTTGTTAACCTTTTTTTTTCTTTTGTGTGGTCATGCTGCACTCTATACTAAAACGATGAAGTTATAGGTTATCTGAGTCACTCTATGGGGCAATTAAGAAAGTAACAGATTCTATGAACCAATTTGTAGAATTTAACAAAAAGTACAAAAGCTTACGTGGCGAACATCTCCAAGCAATCCAGAATCAAACATCATTTCTGAAATCTTGGCCGTCCGTTGGTGATGCAACCAGATTGTACCGTCCATGAACTGCACGCCATTAGATTTGCAAGCCTCCACGATCTTATCAATCTCCGCCGCGTTCTGAGCCGGTGGTTTCTCAACAAGAAGATGTTTTTTCTTCTCCGCCGCCGTCATCGCCCACTTCCCTCGCTGAGTCACCGGCATCGTCAAGTAGACTGCGTCTACGCTAGGATCGTTTAGCAACTCGTCGTAGCTTCCGTACACCGTGACGGTTTCCGGCGACAGATTGTTGGCGGCAGCAAAGGTCTTGGCGGTTTCTAGAGATGGATCGCTGATGGCGACGATAACGGCGTTAGATGACTGCGTTACTGTTCTGACGAATTTTGACGCGAATCTGATGCATCCGAGAAGACCAAAACGCACCGTATTGTCACTCATTTTCTCCTTTTTGTTTTAGTGTTGTGTTGCTTGCAGAGACCTTTTGCTCCTTTAAGAGCTAACTCTAATGAAGATGATGAGATATAGAGATATGAAGGTGATTCCACGTGGCGAATCCTGAGACCATAAATATCGTTGGGTTTTTACCAGGTTTTTTTAAAAAAATATATTAAAATAATAAAATATGAGAGAGAGAGTAGGACTATCCTCAATGGTAATGGTAGATACTCCCTTGAATATCTAAAACAATTTTTTAACTAAAAATTAATTCGCTGGTCCCACAAATATATCCAAAATTATACACAATTCTTTTAGATACGATTCCAAAGTCTATAAAATTAGATACAGTTTCTAACTTTTTGGATATTTCTGATTTTAATAATAACTTAGATACTTCTTTAGATACTCATTTAGAGATCCATTAGAGGTGCTCTAAGAGGTGGTTTCTAACTGCAAAAGCTAAGTACATGATTAATGGAGAAGTTTTTAAGAGGGATTATTAGGGCATGATTATTGGTAGGACAAGTTTAAGTGTCCTTACCATTTTTTAATGATATTTTAAAACTAAGGACAAATTAAGGGGACAAAGGCAAATGTGTAGAACATTGGTTGTTTCTTAACATTGTTTCTTAGTTAAAACAAGACTTTAAAAATACCAAACCAAAACGGATATTTTCGGGTATTTTGGGTTCAAAACGAGATATTTTAAACAGATCCGAAACGGATCCGAAACTTCAAAAATAGTAAATGAATATGTAACGGTTCCAAAAACTGAAAAACAAAAAAACGGATCTGAAACGAAACCGAAATTGGATATTTTCGGGTATTTTGGGTTCGGATCGGGATATTTTAAACAGATCCGAAACGGATCCGAAACTTCAAAAATCGTAAATGAATATGTAACGGTTTCAAAAACTGAAAAACGAAAAAAAACGGATTTGAAACGGATCTGAAACGGAACCGAAACGGATATTTTCGGGTATTTTGGGTTCGGATCAGGATATTTTAAATATATCCGAAACGGATCCGAAATTTCAAAAATCGTAAATGAATATATAACGGTTCCAAAAACCGAAATTCCAAAAAAATGGATTTGAAACCGAACCGAAACTGATCTGAAAATAAAATTGTTCAGACCCAAAAAAAAGCTCCACGTGCTGTTAAGGACAAACCAAAATTGTCGGACAATTTTGGTTTGTCTTTAGCATTTTGTATATATTTTTTTTTAATATAAAAAAAGGCAAGGACGAGGTGGTGGGATACCGATAATCATAGTCTTAGTTTTTAACTACAAAAGCTAAGAACCATCTCTTAGCTAAGAACTTTAAAAGATGGTTTTTAGCTTTTGTAGTTAAAAACTAAAAATATCTTTTAAGAGCTCCACCCTTAAAAACTTCTCCATTAATCATGGTAAAGCTCTTAATTTAGAACTGTATCTTAAGATTATTGTTCTGATTTTATGTATTGAATAAAAATAAAAAGTAAATAATAATTATAATAATTAAAACAATAATATTTTATTTTTTAAGAATTCAAGTTGGGTTTTACCCACTAATCATGAGCCTTGAGAACTTTGAATTGTCTTTTGTGTTCGTTCTTTTTACGAAGGTCCAGCTCTTGGTTTAGGGTTTTGTTCGATTCCAGTTTTGGGTTTCCGATTTTGGATTTAATTATTTTACACAACATTTTAAATTTAAGCTAGATGATAGTCTACGAAATAAATTATTATTGACATAAGCATAATAAGAGTCGTTGTTCTCTTAAGAATGAGAAAAATCTCAACCCAATCGAACAACATAAGCATAAAACGAAACCTATACAACCAAAACCACCGCACATAGACGAATTTTGGACCGGATTAAGCGGAAAATAATTCCGGAGAAACCAAAAAGGCAAAAAATCGGTCCGATGGGGGAGCTCTCCAAACGCCGGCCGGAGATGAACACACACTTAGGGGGTGTATTCAAACACTTGTTTTGAGTGGTTTGTGTTAAAATTTGAAATTATATATTATTGAAACAAAAATTTTAAAAAATTTTATAAAATTCACTGTTATTGAAATGGTGGTTTTAAAATTTATCTTCAAATTCACTGTTATTGAAAATATTTTAAATAATGGATTTTAAGTGACTTAAAATGTTTTAATGAAATTTCCTCGTTAAAAATACAAAAGAATCAAATTACATCAAATCACATCAAACCACATGGTTTTAAGTAGAATTGCAGATAATTTCTATAAAATCACAACTACTTCCTAAACTCATCAAAATTTTCTAAAAACTCATTAAAATACCAATCTCATCAAATATACAATTCAA
Organism: Anastatica hierochuntica; assembly: GCA_900406275.1. Taxonomy (NCBI): domain Eukaryota; kingdom Viridiplantae; phylum Streptophyta; class Magnoliopsida; order Brassicales; family Brassicaceae; genus Anastatica; species Anastatica hierochuntica. Next base: position 21,733 of record OVAN01002437.1, read on the forward strand.
TAAATCGATAGAAAAAAATACAATTCAATAAATCATTTTAGTTGAGAGAAGTCAGTAGGAAGTGAGAGAGAAAGAGCTTATTTTTCTAATAAGATTCCAAACATTTTTTTGGAAACTACCATTTACCTAATTTGTGGCTGGGCCATTTCATATAATATATTAAACTTTGGTTAGGCGGGTTAGCGGGAGTGTGATTTCACAAAGTTGATTGATTTTAAAATTTCAAAGGGTTGTTAAATCTGTGAAGTGTTTTGTTGAATTTGCATAGAGTTTTGTGTATTAGAAAAGTCAATAAAAAATCTTTAGTAATAAGAATTTTAAGAATTCAAGGTGTATATGGAGTATTTTGAAAATCATGTTTAATGAGTTAATTGTTGAGAATCCATGTTTCAATAACACTAGATTTTAATTGAATCATAAAATCAACGAAAACCAGATTTTTTGAATAACAATGTATTTTGGGTAGACATTTAAAATCATCAAACTAATAACAGTAGATTTTATCAAGATTATTACAATACATAAACCAATAACAACAGCTTCTGAAAAGTTTAACAATCCTTCAAAATACAACAACCAATAACCCCTTTAAATTAGGATCGATAAACTTCGGTTGGTTTGGTTTTGGTTTTCAAACCCGACTCCTATGATTTCCATGGACAAGGCACGTGGTTAACACGTGAAAATCTTGAAACGAAGCAAGGTTAAAGAAAGAGTGATAACTGGCGAAAAAAAAAAATAGAAGTAGAACACTAAAAGGGGCAATTTAGTCATTTTAAAATGCCTTAGCAAGAATCGTAGAAGTTAAAAGATCGTATCGATCAAAAAGATTAATCAAACTCTCATTCTGTTTATCATTTTACCCTTCTCTTAATAGATTTTCTCGAGAAAATCCTCAAGTCAGTAAAACATGAACTCTTCTTCGCAAGATCCTTCTTGCTCATACCCTCCTCCTCCTCTCACAGCATCTCATCTCTACGTCGCGAGAAAAGCAATGGAAATTCTCGTAACAAGTGACGTCACAGAAGCAACCAAACTCGTCACGAGTCTCTGCTACGCGAAAGAGAAAACCAATTCATCGAAGCTTCTCTACAAGTCCTTCGCCAAACATTCCCCTGATCTCTTAGCCGTGAAACTCCTCCAAGTATACAGTTTCACGACGACTACGCCATCGGTTCGATCACATTCCCTCTCGCTCCTCGATTCACTCCTCATCGATATCGAAGAAGAAAAAATCGATTTGATACCACAGGCACTGACAGACATCAAAAAGCTTCTAACGTCTTGCCTTCTCCAGCAAGAAATCTCAGATCACGACTTCAAAGTCCTATCAAGAGTCGTATCTCGTATATCCGTTCATATCTTCATCGACAACCATCCTTGGGAAGATCTCTGTTTCTTCATTCTCTCGTTACAGGACAACAGCAAGAAAACGCTATCCTTCTTCAGCGAGTTACCAACGCTTCTTGACGAAGATTTCTTGATGCCATTGTTGGAGAATAATCTCGAGTTAAAGATTGAAAAAGGGTTGTTTAATCAAAAGTGTGATGATGAAGAATGGTGTTTAGCTTTGGAAGCTGCGTTTAGTTTGATGCTTCATATGGCAAATCTTGGGAGGAAAAGCTTGGTTTGGAGTTTGGTTTACGCGATTATGAAATCGGTATTGGAGATGGTGAATGTTCGTAAAAAAGAGATTGCTGTGCGTAAAGGGCTAATGAAGATAGCGATGAAAGTTCGGAGAGAAGCTGTGAGGTTTCGTGAGGCAGAGTATGAGGTTGTGTTACGTTTAGCTTTGATGATTAAGAGTCTCAAAGGAGTTGGAAAAGTAACTGAAATGGTGACGAAGGTGATTCATGAAGTTCTTGATAGGTATTACGAGTGGGATCTCACTGATGTCGATCTTGCTTTTTACTGTGTTTAAATCAGTTTCTAAGATTTTGGTTTCTACTTACAGAGAACTCTATACACAAATTAGGTTCTTTCTTTGAGTGTTGTTATGGATTCATTTTTGAGTCAACCCCACTAATGAAATTGGAGATTAGTTTATTTCTTTTGAGTGTTATGCATTACAATAGTATCTTATTAGAGTCTAAAATGAGATCACATATGTATAAGAAATGCAGAATTTGAGAATTTGAATGTTAAGAATGATCATTGGCTAATCTCATTTTTGCCCTTTCCCCTGTCTTCTAGAATCATCTCGAGCGCTGTCTCTTTCTTCTTCATCTTCTGTCATCAGTCATCACACACACACGACGACTTGAAAAGCCAAACCTCAAGATCGAAATATCCTAAAACTGATAGAAACAATGTTCGGCGTCGTCTTCCCCAATCGGAGTTTCCCAATCGATATCTCAACCTTCGTACAAATCGATACTTTCCACTGGGTTCTCGACATGAATCACTTCGTCGGTAAGCTTTACATCCTCTTCCCCTAAAACCCTAAACCCCAAATCAAACGAATCAATAATCGACTTTTTTGTTTGTTCAATTTGCGGGCAGGTGAAGCATACGATCAGGTCGGAGAGATGTGTATCTTCTTACTCAATAACTTCACTCTTCCACCGGATAAAGCATTAGCTGTTTACGTCCAATCTCCAGGATCCGCTTTCGTCTTTTGTGGGGCCGTAACCCTAAATCGCCCCTCCGCGGTTTTGTCTTTACAGTGGCCGGATCCTGGAAGTGCAGCTCAGATGCAGCTCACGGCGGGAGATTCAGCTCCTATTTCCGCCAAAATCGGAGTCTCCGTGGAAGATGCGGCGGCTATTCAGTCGTTGGATGTAGCTGCGGAGAGAAGAATCGAGCGGCTGGCGATGAAAGTTGGGGAGAATCTGTTCAACTTTATGCAGTCGTTTTGCGGCGTCGATGGAAGCAAGTTGGTTGTTCCGATGGATATTTTGGATCGTTGGTTTAAGAAGTTTCAGGAGAAAGCTAAACGTGATCCTGATTTCCTCAAAACCTTCGCTTTGTAATTTTTAATCCCAAAGGTTAGCTTTTGTCTCTTTGATCCTTTGTTTTTTCTTTAAACTGCAAAATTACTGTACTACAATGGCGATTGTATTCCTATTTGATGAATCGAGGAAGAGATTGTAGTTTGCCGATGAGAAAATATTTGTTTTCGATGTTCTTCTTGCTTACGTATGGATCAAAATACCATCAACTTGATGCTGTTGCTGATCTGAAAACACACAAATCCTTCACTTGATGATGTTTCAGATCATTGATTGTGTTTGAAGGTTGAATCTTTGATTGTTAGCGGTATCTTAGTGAATATACTTCTTCTCTGTGCCTGTGTTTGAGATCATTTGGCTGTGTGTGTTTTGTGCATTCTTATGTACATCTACTATGCATCCGCAGTTATAACTTTCAGGACTAAATTTTTGGTTTTTGGATTGGTTCAAGCTTACGCTCTCTTGTACAAGTTCCGATTCTTGCTCTCTTTCTCTGCATTTGAAGCTTTCTCATGCTTGCATTAAACTATGCGTCTGTTTTGACTCATATATATTGTGTGACTTATTGGATTTTATTTTCATATTTGGATTTGTATTAGACTTGTTCAACGGTCTACAAACCAATCACTATGACAAAATTGGTCCGAATATCAATTCTTTTTGGATGATTAGACGTGACAAAGAAAAAGAATTTGGTTAGTCGGAATTTTAACTGGATCCTGATGAGTCTTGGTTCATTATTATGTGTTCCAAAGTATAGTGTGGCGGCCAAATTGGATACAGACCACGAGAACAATGGTCAACTTCGTTAGTTGGTTATTAGGAACTAAAGTTGTTGTAGCCAAAAGAACAAGTATGGGAAAGATTCTTCAAGAGAAAGAAGAGTCTCCTCGTAGTGGAAAATATCAGGGGAACACACTCCTAGTCCTACAAAGGCTATGCCGCTGAAAGTCTCTTTCATTTATGTTAGTATGCCTGTTTTGGTATTTGGATAACATGAGTTTGGGAGAGCGAGATGAGATAACATGGTGTGTGGAGCTCTCTTGGTCGGATTACTCTTGGGTTTGCTTTTGTAACGGATCGTGTGTTATAAATACGTTCATATCTTACCAGTGGTTTAAGAGTTCCTAACATTAAACTAGAGATTTTAAAATGGACTTTAAATTAGTGAGTATAAAAGGGTCATGTTATAAGAAAATAGGTTCATTTGGACTTATTTATTAAATTGGGTTAAAAGGGCTAAACTAATTAGATCTTTTCTTTATGACACAATTAGATCCATTTGTTAAATGGGGTTTAGAGCAAATAAATGGGTAGTCAGTAATATACAAATTTATCTTCATTTTGTTTATTATTAGTTAATTTGTGTACCTCTTCTATTAAAATAGAGTCATTATTTTTATCTACTATTGACGATTCATAACTGGAGCATTTAATTAATTATTACATATAACATATTTGATTATTTATATTAATCAATTAAATAGATAATATATCTAAAAGAATTTTATAATCAATAAGGATATTAGTAATAAATAAATTATAATTATAATTTTGAATTTTATTTTTAGTTATAACAAAAACCGTTGAAAAAAGATCTAACAAAATCTTACTAAAAATTTTAAATATTTTTTGTATTAAATAATTTCTTAATTAATTTCATAATTATTAATACTACACTTTTATCCCGTGCCAAGCGCGGGATTATATAATTTTTCGGAAAATTAAATATCTATAGGTGTTTTTAATAGAATGATAAATTATATATAGTACACGTCTATCTTAAAGATATTTAATGTGTTATGCATGAGATTACGAAATCGGGCTGTAACAATTTTTTAAACTGTTTACAAAATCTTTTTAAATAAAGCAATATCATTTTTATCCATTAAATGTTTTTAAGTTTTATCATTTTAATATATTTTCAAAATTAAATTAAAAACCGATTGAGAAACAAACACTGAACGATTCGATTCCGATTCATTTTATTTCAAAAAATCAAAGTTATAAGTTTTTATGATATATTTTGAAGCCAACCATAGTATAAGCTTTTTTAAAATAAATATTAACCATAAATATATATTAAATAAGATAATTGTAAGCAATTTAAATGTATAATTTAAATTACATCAATTCAAATGATTAATCGTTATAGTGTTATACTGTAAATAAAACTTTTGTAATACTATTTTATATAGTATTTTATATATTGAAAAGACATATTATAATTGGATGAATTTTGTAACATAAACATACTACTTACATTTAAAAATTAACAATAACTATTGAAATTTCCACTGTGGCATATTAAATTAATTGAAATGTTTTGACTGGTAGACTTTTGTTATGTGACCCTTAAATTACTCTTTGATCGACACATCATCCTTTTTGCACTCACTTTCTCTCACTGTCTCCTTAATTAATATATAAGATAATATTATTATAAATTAATGTTAATTAAAATTTTACAGTAAAAAATTTAAAAGTATAAGCTAATATAAATTTCATAATTATAGTCTATATTATATTAGATAGAAGTATTATATGAATTAAATATGAAAAATATATTAAATAGGTAAATTAATCTATTTTATTTTTTAAATTTTTATTTAAATAAATAATTATTTACCATTAAAACAGGTTAAAATTTTCAAACTACAAAAACTAAAAGTATTAACATATGTTAAACTTTTACATCTACAACTATATATCTTCAAAAAAAGTATTTTGAAGAAAATTCTTTGTTTGATTATTTCAGATTATGAATTTATTGTACCTAATTCAAAAACTTAATAACAATTAATAAAAAAATGAATTGTGTAAAACAAATTACTATATATTTATAATGTAACAAAAGACAATTAAAAATGTTTGTGATAATATTAAAGTTATACATTTATAAAATGAAAAATTATCCGCACAGACGGTTAAACTCTAGTTTAAATTTATGGCGGAAACACCTACAACCATATTTTCTGTGAAAAAAAAACAGAACCATTTTTCATACAAGAAATCATAGTGACTTTTTTTGCAGGAAACACGAAATTGTATTTGGCAGAAAAGACATGATCAAATTTTTGGGCTGGAAAACACATAATCAAATTTTTGTTGGAAAACACATAATCACATTTTGTGGGAAACGAGAAACGCTTTTTTGCAAAAAACACAAAATCATGTTTTCTGACGGAAAAATACGAAATTGCGTTTTTTTGACGGAAAACGCAGAATCACGTTTTTGGCGAGAAAAGGCGGAAGAACATTTTTGGCGGGAACATAATCGCTTTTTTGTGGAAATACACGAAATCACATTTTTTTTGCAGAAAACGTAGAATCACAATTTGGCAGAAAATGCAAATTCACGTTTTTCGGAAAAAAGTAGAATCACATTTTGGACGGGAAACAGAGAAGTTTATCGAGGAAAACCCTAAATCGTTTTTAGCGAGGAATCAAGAGATTGCGTTATGGACAGAAAAACAAATAACTTACATTTTTGCAGGGTAGACGCATAATCACATTATTAGCAAAGAAGAAGAAGAAGCGCAATGGTATCTATTTTTAATGAGAAAAAATATTAAATAAATATTATTAAATCTTGTAAAGTTTATATGAGTTAAGTGAGTTTTAATGGTTCTAAATGAACGTGTGTAATATATTTGAATTTAAATGGGCAAATGCTAATATTCCTTAAAATTAGATGGGTCTAAATGGATATGAGTTTAATGAGGATGAATCTAAATGGGGTGGATATAATGGGAATGGACAACTCATTTTAACATCTTTACATTGAACTTAACAAATCGGGGAGTAGTGATATATTTGATCATCACAATGGGTTCAAAGGATGAATCTCTCTACCACCTAATATGCATTTCTTTGGTCCGATAGCAGAACTTCCAAACGATATGAAAGCGATGCAGATTCACATTATTAAAATTAAGAATTGTTTTGGGACTACACCATCACTTTCTCCGGTTTTTTTTATCTAGAGTCGTACGTAATGTTATAAAAAAAGGGTGATGGCCTAAGGCCACACGATTTAAAAAAAATTGTTGGCGAATCTTTTATTTTCTTTTTCTTATAACAAATCTATCTTATTAAAAGATAAATATCTTTTAAAAATAATTTTACTATGATGCGAGATATTATATAAAATGTCATTGCATCTAAATTATGATATTTAATTTATTAAAATACTCATTATTGTTATCCCAATATATAATTAGATTTGTTTAAAAAACATGGTATTTAATTTTCAAAATCATTATTTTCACCAAAATTTAAAATACATTTTGTTTCCAAATTTAAAATAAAACCATAATTTTTAAAAAAATAATTATATTACAATATTAATATTTTCAAAATAAAATTTGTTAAAAAGTAAAAAAAAAATACAAAGTGATAAAGTTTAAAATAATATATAAAATTGATACAAATATAATTTATGTAAACTATAAAAATTTAAATTTAGTCATATAATGTTTCATTTAAAAAAAACTCCAACGGGTTTTAGTTCACGCTATTTCAGGTATCAAATATTATTCGAACCAAACCAAATCCGTACGAGTATCCGAAAAACCTAAAAAAAGAACCTAAACCCGAACTTGGCATTCAAAATAATTAAAAAATCAAAAAATTCTGAACCTGAATCCGAATTTGAAATTTGAAATGACCAAAAATTCTGAACCCGACACTCGAAAAATTTAAACATGATCAATTATAAATTTAATACATAAGAATTTAAAAAAATACTTGCGCGGTCACGCCAGTCAAACTCTATTATATATAGTAAAGACCACACAAAGGAAAAATGTTTGCTAACTACACCAAATATGAGATAATATGGTGGAAAACACACCAGATTTGACAATATGACATCGACATCATGACATATATGATTCAATATACCACATGTAAAAAATAACATATTTTTTGAAGAAAACTACAAAATAAGGTTTCACTGATTTATTGAAAATTTTACGGGGTCAAATCGTATTTAACTAAACTTAAATCCACACCCACCTAATCCTGACCTGACCCATCTCACTCTCATAGGATTTCTCTCTCCTCTGCCTCTCTCGCTAGAGATTTTACCTTTGAGCTCAACATTCTACCGAGAATCTTCATTTTCTTCGGATTTTAGAAATTAGAGAGACGATGTCGAGTAATTTTGTTGTCAGTTTCCAATTATTCACATTTATTTCACCGTCATCTCTGAAAGTGAATGATTTCTCGATGATGGGAGTCTCTATTCATTAAGCATTATATAGGCAATGTCATTACAATGCTAAGGAGATGTATAAGGGATTTACAAAGTAGTTAGCATAATAAGAGTAACAAAATATAACAGAACGTACATTGCTATTAAGGAGGAGAATGTTCTTTATTTTCTATCACCCTCATGCAGTTGAAATTTTGTTATGTCGAACGGTTAAACTGATATGAAAATCGTTGAAGAGAGACGTTGGTGATCCTTTGGTGATGATATCTGCAAACTGAAGAGGGGATGAAACATGCATTACTTTGACTTCTCCTATTGTAATTTTTTTCCGAAAAAGGTATGTCGAGCTCGACGTATTGGTTTGTTGATGCCTCACCGATTGTTCGATAAGTAGACAACACTATTATTTATCAGAATAAACAATCGAAGCACGTGAGAGAGAACCGTGGAGTTCGAGAAGTAGGTTTCAAGTCAAACAAAGATCAACGACCATATTAGCAACACCTTTGTATTTCGCCTCAACACTAGAATGAGAGATTGTCGGTTGACATTTTGAAGACCAAGAAATCATATTGTGGCCAAGTAAACACACATTATCCAGACATCGACCTGTGCGTATCCAAACAACCAGCCTAATCGACATCTGAATAAGTCGTGAGCTAGTCAATAGGTTCCTTTACTAGTTGTAAGTCGTGAGACTCAATGCCTTGGGGATAATATATAATTCACCAAAGATCATGCATATGTTTTTCTTGCGGGTCATGATTAAAGAGTCAAATTTAATTTACTTCATAAGAAATCTCAGGCCTCATAAATGTCAGGTATTTCAGCGCTCATACGAGGCTCCGATATTGTGTTGGATTGGAGATTGGATCGCCAAAATTTGCCGATAACTTGCTCTGGAGATCAACAAGAGTATCACATGGCTTACACCCTTCAATGCCCAAAAACTTGATTATATCAGTTACATTGGCCGATTGAATCAAGAAGATTCCATCATTATTGTAATCAACTTTGATTCCCAAAAATATATTAGTTTCCCATCATCTGACATAAGAAATTCAGACTTGAGTTGAATGATGATATTTTTAAGAAACTCCATACTAGAGACTGTGAGAACTTGTCATCAACGTACAAAAGAAGGTAGACTTGATCACGCCCTCTTCTGTACACAAATAAAGAAGTATCACTCTTACAAGAAAAGAAGGTAGGTTTCGAGATATAGGATTCAAACCAAGAGTTCCAAGTCTGAGGGACTTGTTTCAGTCCATAAATGGCGCGTTCGAGTTCACATAGATGTTGTGGAAAGCGTTTATCGACAAAGCCAGAAGTTTAGTGCATGTATACGGTCTCATCAAGAGTGCCATGAAGAAGTTCTTCACGCCTAGGTGATGAATGGACAATTCCAGGCCAAACTTATCAAGATTGCCATGAAGAAGTTCTTCACTGTTCGGAAGGTTTTCGGCTTAATGATGGGGTTGAATGTTTTAGAGTAATCTACACCCGCCTCTTGTAATTTTCTGTTGGCCACCAATCGTGCTTTGTATCGAATAAAATTTCCATCTGCATCAAATTTGTGCTTAAAAGGTACATAGAATTAACAATGTTAGTATAAGGGGCTGAGGAAGTGACCAAGTCCGAGTCATAATCATAGCACCATGCTCATCAGTCATCGCGTTTTTGCAAAAAGGATCAGAAAGGGCCTTGGAATAACTTTTGGAAGAGGTGAAACTGAAGTAGTAACGAGGGAGAGAAGTTGTTTGGGCTTACGAATTCCATTTTTGCTCTTTGTGGTCATTGCATAATGAGATTGCGGAACTGAAATAGAGGAAAGAGGATCGAGATTGACATGTGAGATTTGTGGTGGAACTTATGGGGAAGAAAGCGGTCAATTTTCCAGAATGGATATGGACATTGGAGATGACTCATCATGGTGATCGAGAAAATTATATTAAGGGGTAGAAGAAGTTGTTTCGGAAGCAGGGAAGATTTGCTCATTGACCATAACATGGCAATAGATTATGATCTTATCTGCACTTAGATCAAGACATCTATAACCACGACGTTGAAGAGAATAGCCAAATAAAGAGAGAGAACCGCACGAGGAGATAGTTTATGAAGGTTACAATGATTTATGTTTGAAATGCAATGACAACCAAAAACTCATAAATGATCATATTTTGGTGTTTGTTTGAAAAGGAGACTAAAATAGATCTCATTTTGAATAGTTAAGTAGGGGAGAATATTGTGTAAGTGTACCGCAACATGAAGAGTTTCCACCTAGGAGGAGGGCTTCATCTTTTCTTGGAATAAAATACACATTGTTGAGAGTGCGGATCATGTTCTCAAATTTACCATTTTGCTGAGACATATGGGGATAAGAGGACCTCAACAGAATTCCATTTGTATACAAAAACTTTGAAATTCAAAGTTGTTGAACTCTCCCCCTCCCACATCCACCACCTCTCGTCACACTCAAAAGCTTTTATGGTGGTTTAGAACTGAGGTTTGAGATAGGGTGCAAATTGTAGAAATTTAGAGAACACTTCATGTTTGTGACAGAGAGGATATACCCACAAAATCTGAGAATAATGATCAAGAAAAAGAACATAATAGTGAACTCCCCTAATGCTCGAAATAAGGGAACACAAAACCTCAGAATGAATTAAACCAAATAGTTTTGAGACAGTAGAAGTAGAAGCAGCAAAAGACAATTTTATTTGTTTTTCCAACTGGTATTGTAATAATCCTCGCGATTGGATAGAATTTTGGCCAAATGGCCGGTTAGTAAGATGCGGAAAGCCGAGTGAGCGACTTGGAAAAAGACAAAAATTTTAAGTTGGAATCCGGAAGAAGGGGCGGTACGAATGGATTCCTTAGAAAATTTAAAAGATTGGAAATGTCGATGGTTCGGCCTAAAAAGTCTTAGACGATCGGGAAATTAGTCGGGAAATTATTCTTCGGCCAAAAGAGGTAAAATGGCCTTAGGAGTGAGTGGTAAAAATATTCCCTGAAGAAAATTAAATTTTTCTCGAAGGAATATGTTTCCCGATTGCCCGACGTGTATTCGGCACGTTCGGATCTGCGTAACGGACGTCCCGATAAGATCAGACACGATCGAGAACATTTTAGCACGATCGGGTACGTTCGGATCAGGTAAAATACATAACAAATATGTGTTTAATGTGCTTGGGCGAGCATGCCACGAGTGTGACACGTGTCACCGGACTAGGAGAGCTTGGTGGCCTCGAGATGACTCATGCCAAACCGCCTAAGCACTATATATACCCATATCTCCCCTCATAACTCGAGTTTGGGAGCTTTGGCACGTGGAGAAAGTGTTCCGATCGTTCGGATACACGATCACCGATCGATCCAACTGTTCGGATGCGTGATCGGCAACTGTTCCGAACGTGTTTTTGCGGACTTTTCTCGTGCCCAAGTCTTTTNCTAAGGACCTTGGCACACGACGGATCGAGATTTTGGGAAGAAACACGAGCATCCGAACACGCCGAGAGAGTAATCTCGTGCATCCGAACGTATTGATGATATTTTCTCGTGCACCTGAACGTTCCGAAAGAGAATTTCTCGTGCCAAGTTAGTTTCCAGAGAAACTC
>OVAN01002438.1:0-33517 GCA_900406275.1 Anastatica hierochuntica
AAGGGGTGCCATTTCAGGATGAGTGGCCCGATACTCTCTTTGGCAAGAATGCAAGTTAGATGCCATCCTTGGGAGGAGCGGCCAATATAGACGAATTCCTTGCCAATCTCGAGACTCCGGACAAGCAGTCCACGGATGACATGGGTTACTCAGATTCGGCGGCGCTTGCCGAAGCCTCACGATAGTACATGGCGGTGAGTTTTATGGTCGTATGGTTNTTTTTTATTAGGGGCTTCACACGATGGACAAGGCTCTTAAGGCGAGTGACCTTGAGGCGAGAGATGCCAAATTCAGAGTGAAGAAGTTCGAGGAGGAGAACTCCCGCTTGAAGAATGAGGTCGCGGAGATCTGTTGCAATGAGGACGGTCGAGCTTATAAGATCCGCCGTGCACGCAGGCGCGGGAAATGTTAGGTCGCTTCGATCGTCGAGGAGCATTCTCGCCAGCGCGTGACTGACTTTGCTGAGTATAGCGGCACTCAGCGGTCCTTCGGGGAGTACCGCGAGTGTCATGGCACGGTGGGCGCTCTATATTACTCGTCGCAACCGGGGTTTTCCTATGAAGCCGAGATCGAGAAGAACAACAGCCGCATGAGGAGGTGCGCCGATGTCGGGCCTTCGATCCCTCTGATTGAGGAGAGAGTTCGGAGTTACTTGGCTCCGATTCTTGTTTCTCTGGGCTCGGAGGAAGTTGCGAGCCCTGTGCAGCGAAAAGACGAAGAGGTGACCCAGATGTCGAGCTTTCGAGTATCTGGCAATTTCGATCTTAGCCAATTGTAGGAAGAAAATGCTCCTGGTCGTTGTACGCACGTAGTTACTTATGTTTATTCAGAACACTTTTGTTTATGCTCGAAATGATAAGATTGTAGATATTTTTGCCGCCTAGGCAGTTGTGAAATGAAATCGTTTCTCGTATGAGTTTTGACGTAGCATAAAGGAAAGAACTCGAGTTGTCATCTCGCTTCTAACTCTTTGCGTTGATCGTTCTATGCATTGCTCGTTGTAAGACATTGCAACATTCGGTAAAATTTTGTGAGCGTTTTGATAGGAACGAAGAGACATGGTTTAAGATTCTCGTATCGGTTAGATATCACGCTTAGAGATGTTAGAGACCAGTGTGTTGGGTTTACGGCAAGACCTAGGCTTACTCTCGGTTTTAGGGGGAGCGGTGACTAATTCCGGCTTACGTGTCCCGTTGCGATTTCGACTTGATTCCGCACAGATTTAGAGTCCGCGATATGTTCTCGGCTTATACAACTCGTCTGGTTGGGATCGAGCATCTCTCCAGAGATAGTTTTTAAGTCGTCTGGAAGTGCTGACCAAAATTATGGATTTCTTTTATAGTGCGCTATTATCCTAGTCGGATGTAAGGGGACTAATTCGAAAAAGGTCAGTTGCGTTTATTTAAGACGGCTTACGTACTCGTCGGTGCCAGCGATGGGCATGGTTTAAGAGCGAGTGCTCGTTTGTAATTTTTAGTCGCAGACGAACTGTTTTGGTAGAGTTCGGAATCGGGTTTTTTGGAACTTGCGACGTCTCGCTCGTTTCCGAAAATCTTTCCGTTTAGGTGGCGCGATGCGTAAAATAGCAAGCTTAAGTCAAGGTTTGTTAAGGAGGATATGGTTATGTCATATGTTTTCCGTTTCGAGTCATACGATGCTATTAGGGCATCTCGAGAGAATCATAGATTGCTACGGTTGCCGCGAAATTACCTGTGATATGAATTATTTTTGCGATAAAAGAGTATTTCGAGATTTGATGGAAATCGTATGGCGTTTTCTTATTATCAAAAAAGTTTCAGAAATATCGAGTACAAGTCGGATATTCTAAAATGTGGGAATGTACGAATATATGTACACTCACTCCCCCCTTTTTTAAAGGAAGGGGACAACTGAACCCCTCTTGCGAGGAGCTGCCTACGTGCCTCTTCCGAGGATCAAGCCGTCTCGTAGTTCAGTTTGTCGTTGGGATTGACTACTCGTTTGGTGGAGCTGTGTCGGCCGTTTCAGTCTCGGTAACTATGGTTGGGTTGACGGTTTCCTTTGTTACCGCGAGAGTAAGATTTCCAAGAGCGTTGGGCTCGGAAGAGTGCTCGTTCATTTCTTCTGTAGCCATTGCCTGGGTGGATGATTCTGGATCATCTTTTGCGGAAGCGTTTTTAGTTGTTGGTTGAGTTAGCTTTGCATGCTTTGGACGGACCATGGGTGTTGTTGCGATTTGCCTCAGGTTATGTTTGGCCAGGAAGCAAACTCGCGCCTGTTTTTGGCATCCCCATATTACGTCGATTCTGTAGGGCGTCGGGAACTTAATCTTCAGATGGTACATGGGCGGGACTGCCTTCATGGAATTTATCCACGATGTTCCCATGATCACGTTGTAAATTACGGGATGATCGACGACGGCGAAGTCGACGATCTTTTTGACTTCCTTCGCAACCACCGGAAGTTTGATCGACCCGATAGTCATTGACGTCGTGCCAGAAAAGCCCATGACCGGTTTCGGTATCGGTCTGACTGTGGATAACGCGATGTTCATCCTATTGAGGGTATCGCGAAAGATGATGTCGATGTTGCTACCCGTATCGACAAGGATCCTTGCGACCTTGAGGTCCCTAATGACATGGTCGATTACGAGTGAATCGTTGTTCGGTTTGTCGAGTCTGATAGTTTTATACTCCTCGAAGGTGATCATGCTGTTTTCAGCATCGTTGGGCGGCGTGGACCAGTTTACGCTTGTCTCGGCCTTGCGATGATAGTCCTTTATTGATGAGATAGTGTCGCGAAAGAACTGGGTTCCACCCATGATCATGTTCACTCTGCGACGGTTAGCGTCGTTGCCTTTGTCGTCATGTTTTCTGCCGCGCTTTGCGTCAGCCTGGGCGACGTCGTACGGGATCGCTTTGTCGGTTTCGGGTTGGCGGTCATCATCACTAATCAGGTCTTTAATGCTGGTCACGTCCGAGAGTTCCCCTGCGAGCAGTTTTGCCGCAAGTTTCGCTCTGAGAACTTTGCAGTTCGCAGAGGAGTGACCTTTTGTCTGATGAAACTCGCAGAAGGCCTTTTCATCGTAAATTGCGTTCCGCTTCCAGGTATTCCCCGAAGTTCTCCCTTGTTCAGACTGGGAGTTAACGACATAGTTGTGCGCACCTCGGAGGTCTTCTCACTCGTGGTGGATATACTTGTCGTTTCGGGGAGTCTTCTTTTTCGATTTTGTTCCGGGATAGAGTCTCTCGAGGACGCCTTCGACGGCTTATGCTTCTGCGATAGGACCTTCATCTCTTCTTCGATGATTATGAAGTCTGTTGCTTTGTGAAGCGCGTCCTGGATCGTTCGTGGTTTTTCGAGGGAAATCCACTTTCTGAACTTAGACTTGTACCAAAGAGTTTTGCGAAGGGCTTCTACTGCGACCGTGTCACTAATCCCGCTGACTCTCGGCAACACCAATTTGAACCTTTTCATGAAATCTCGAAGAGATTCATCCTCGCGTTGGGACAGGCTCCATAGATTGATGTCGAAAGTTTCTCGATCCATGAACATGGAGTACTGCTTGAGAAATTTCGAAGAGAGCTGGTGAAAGCTTCCGATGGAGTTTCGGCAATTGGCGCCAAGACCATGCTCTAGTCTTGGCTCCAATTGGCGCGAAGACGGACCTCTGGTCTTGGTTCCAATCGACGTCTAGATCGGCCTCTAGTTCAGTGGTCAATCGGTTCCAAGACTCGTTCGTAGGTTTGGCATCAATCGGCGTTTAGACATTTCTCCAAAGCGACGCGGTTATCAATGATTTTGGTGGTTTCGTATCGCTCCGACGGTTGTTTCATGTTGCTTTGCGAGAGTTATCCGAAAGCCATTGATGCTAGCTCTAGCACTCGGATGCTCTAGTTTCTTGCGGATGGATAGAATTGTTGTGGAGATTGACCATGATCGACTATATGCGAAGTTCTGAAGCTTAGTCGAGAGGAGATAGCCTGAACGACGAGAATCTCGGAGTTTGGAAATATCCTTACGATTCTTGTGTCCAAAACAGCGTTTCCATAGTCCTTTTCAGGCATCGATTTCGCCGGAACAGTTTTTGACCCCAACAGCATCTTGATACTTCTCCTCAACTCCATTGTAGAAAATGTTGAGGAGATTCCAATCTGAGAACCCATGTTGAGGACAATCATTGAGGTACTCCTTGAATCTTTCCCTAGCTGCATGAAAACTCTCAGAACCCAATTGGTGAAATCCTGCAATCTTGTTGTGGAGAGTGATAGACCTTGATTTCGTTAAGAAATGCCCAAGGAAGGCAGCCTTGATCTAGTCCCATGTTGTCAAAGAATTAGGCTCTAGAATGTTATACCATCTTGTAATTTTTTCATTCAGAGAGAAACTGAACAACTTGCATTTCAGAGCTCCAGCAGGTACTCCGTTGTGCTGGATAATATTGCAGATGGCTTCAAATTTATCCAGATGGTGCATTGGGTTCTATGATGGCAACCCATGAAACTGATTATGCTGCACCAAGTTAATTAGACCAGTCTTGATCTCAAAGATTCTTCTCTCTATGGGAGGCGGACGAATCCTAACACGATTTGCATAGAAAGCCTCTAGAGTGTCATATTGCGCCAGAGTCATCCTCTGTTGAGGTTGATTTGCGCGTTGTTGCCCCTCAGCTGCAACATTTTGCTGGCCAGCTTTCTGTGAACCAGCATTAACACCACCACCAGCGGGTAGATCACCTCCTGGAAGGACTCCAGGAAAGAGAGGATTTTGATGAACTTGAATGTGTTCTCCCATGTTATTACCCATGATTTCAGCAAACTCAAATTCTTCAATAACCTCCAGCAGCTTCTCTTTCTTCNCAGGTTCAGGCTCTAATTCGAGAATATTCGCGATCCCTTGGCTTCTAGTATGAGGCCTGTCCATACACCTAAAAGTACAAAAACAAAGAAGAAGAAGAAGAAGAGATTAAACAAAATAAAGAAAAATGCCTTAGGCACGCTATGATCCTAAGTTCTAAGACGACCTATTGGTCACCAGTAATGGCGCCAGAAAACTTAATAGCTCAGGTGTTCACCCGAGATAACACTGCAAGCGCACAGAAGTACGTTGTAGTGGTTCAGGATCGAATCCACAGAGACAAAAGGTAGCACGTAGAATTTGAGATCAAACACCGTGCTAAAGCGAAAAGTATGTTTTGTAAGAGATGCAATCATCAAAATTCAGAAAGTAGAGAAAGCAAACAAACAAATACGGGTTGTAAATCAATCAAAGAAAAGTTGGGCATTGGGTATTCTCAGGGAAACAATTCATCGTTGATTCAAATTATAGATTAGGGAACAAGTTTTAAACCATCTTGAACTCAAATACTAATGTAGAACTGATCTACTTCTGTAGTATCAGTTCCCTATGTATTAGAAACTTTGAGACTTAATTTCGTTGACTCTCGGATTCTAATCATGCATTCTAAACAGGTTTGGTATGTTTATAATTCACTTAAACATCAACTTCCATTGGCTTAAGATAAATTGCTCATTTAGGATTCTTTCAGGCATTTAATCGAACACTATCCAGACGTTAAACAACCTAATATAAGAAACTAAGTGATCAAGTTAACTTCATGCATTACAAACAATCNCGAAGATCCAATTGATTAAATCCCTAATTATACAACTCTATCTCAACAATTCATGAATATGTAAGAACCCTAAACCCAACAAGCAAACTACTCACTCATGATAATCGAACAAACACATATCAGATCAGAGAGAGACGTGATGGTATTGAATAGAAAATAAAGAGTAAGGTTCAGAATTCTTCTCGGATTCGAAGTACGGAAGATGATTCTTCTCATTAGGTTACAAAGCTCTCTCTTGCTCTCAAAAACTCTGAAAAAGTGCATTCTGATACAAGAAACACGAGCTTAGGTTTTTGTTATGAAATCCAGTTCAAGATAAGCTCGGTTTGGTTCTTCGTAAAAAGCGGTCTGAAAATCAGGACAGGGATAGAACGATCTTCAGACAAGGATCGATCGATCCTTGTCCATCTGATTGGATATTTTCAGCCTTCAAGAAAACTTCTTTCCATGCTTGAAATCCATCCAAAATGCAATCTTTTCGCACATCCACACTCGATTCATGTAAAAACAACAGAGAACACAAATCTGCACCAAAAAGATCCGAATACATACTAAAACTATAAATCTCGTGTAAAAACCATGATAAAAACTACTAAAATACTAACACATCAATCTTCAAGGGTTCAAATGTGATTTTGAGGGGTTACGTTCATGGTACTATGTATTTTTTGGATGGTTCTACAATAACAAGTTCAATAAATGTTGCTTCTCCAGAGATTGTCGAGGAGGATATGACTAAGCTATGACATATGAGGCTTGGTCATATAGGCGAAACGGGAATGCATATTCTGTCAAAACAAGATTATCTTTTGGTCCTAAAACTAAAAATCTTGAGTTCTATGAGCACTATGCGTTTGGAAAGCTGCACAAGAAGAGCTTTCCTAAGGCTACTCACATAATAAAAGACACGTTGGATTACTTCAATTCAGATTGTTGGGGTTCATCAAGAGTGGAATCTTTGGGAGACCACATGTATTTTGTGTCTATGATTGATGACTACTCAAGGAGGACTTGAGTATTTCTCATAAAGCACGAGTGTGAAGCTTTTGGTTTCAAGGTTTGGAAGACATTGGTGGAGAAGGTCACGAGGCTACATAGGGATAATGGTATAGAATTATGTTCATCAGAGTTCAATCAGTTTTGTAAGGATGCAAAAAAAGCTCAGCATCATACTATCAAGGATACACCACAACAGAATGGTGTAGCTAAGAAAATGAATCAAACATCGCTAGACAGAGCAAGGTGCATGCTCTCTAATGCTATTTTAGAGAAGAACTATTGGACTGAATTAGTGAGCACGACTTTTTATTTGGTCAATATGGGACCGCATACATACATCAAGTGTAGGATACCTTATGAGGTGTGATCTGGTAAACCTGCTGTTTACTCGATTCTAAGAGTCATTGTTTGCATATTCTACTATCACCTTAGTGAAGGAAAGCTAGAACCAAGAGCAAAGAATGGAGTGTTTGTAGGCTATGAAAATGGTGTCAAGGGATACAGAATTTGATCTTCGTCTGAGAAACGAGTTATACGGAGCAGGAAGGTTGTCTTCAAAGAGAGTTCTTGCTCAAAGTTTCTGCTTAGTCCATTCCGGAAGTAGAGGATACTGACATTGACAAGCAATTGGAGTTGCAGAAAAATCTGTAAGGATTTCCAAGCGATCAACATGGATCGACCGATCTGTGTCGTCAGAGAAATAGTTGTCAGTCGACATGGATCGACCGATCCATGTCGACAAATAGATCGATACGTGTCAGAAGACCATCTTGAAATTCAGAATTTGAAAATCAACGTGTGGGGTTTGTTAAACGCACTATTGCTAATGATAGACCATGGAGAGTTGACATCAAGACACCAAAGAGGTATAATTTTGAAGATATGGTGGGTTATGCCTTGGAGGTTGTAGAGATAGTGGATATTTATGATCCATCCACTTACAAAGAAGCTATTTCGAGCTCTGCGTCAGAGAAATAATTTACTACAATGGGAGACGAGATGCAGTCTTATGAGAAGAATCATACATGGGATTTGTTCACACTACCACCAGGGAGAAAGGTTGTTACTTGTAAGTGGGTTTTCAAGATAAAGGATGGTCAATTACAAGAAGAGGGAGTTGTGTCTAAAGCTTGAGTTGTTGCTAGAGATTTCAATCAAAGAGAAGGGGTAGATTACAATGAAATTTTCTCGCTTATGGTCAGACATACTTCTATCAAAGTATTGCTAGCAACAGTAGCACGTCAGGACTTGAAGTTAGAGAAAGTTGATGTGAATATTGTTTTTCTTCATGGAAAGCTAGAAGAAAGAAATACATGACTCAACCTGATTTCCATATTCCTGGCAAGGAGGACTATTTTTGAAAGTTGAAGAAGTCATTATATGGGCTTCAACAGTCTTTCAGACAGTGGTGCATGAGGTTCGAAACCAATATGGTCAAGTTGGATTACGAATGGAGTCCTTATGATTGTTGTGTTTACATGAGTAAGGTGGAGGTTGATTCATACGTATATTTGTTGCTTTATATAGATGACATGCTGATAGCTGTGAAAAAGATGTGTGATATTCAAAAGCTGAAAGAGTTAGATGTAGCAAGGAAGATTCTAGGAATGGAGATCTTCAGGGATAGGATGAAGAAGAAGTTGTTCTTGCCGCAAAAGGCCTACATTGAGAAGTTGTTGGCAAGATTCGGGATGTTTTCTGCTAAGCTTTTTGATATTCCATGTGCTACAAATTAACATCTCACCGTGTATGCTGATATGTCTGAAGATGACAAGAAATATATGTCACAAGTTCCTTATGCTAGTGTTGTAGAAATTTTGATATATGTTATGGTATGTACAAGGCCAGCTCCGGCACATGGTGTTAGTGTTGTTAGCAAGTTTGTGGTTAACCTAGGAAAGGAATACTGGACAGTTTTGAAGAGAATTTTTCGGTATCTTAAGGGTTCTTTTGATGTTGATTTTTTCTATGGAGGCAAGAATTCGAGTCTGGTGACAGGCTACTCTGATTCTAATTATGCAGGAGATGCGGACAACATGAGATCTATGACTAGTTATGTATTCGCTTTGGGTGGTTATGTTGTTAGATGGAAGGCAAAATTCTAGTCGGTGGTGACTTTGTTTACTACCGAGGTAGAGTATATTGGATTGACAGAAGCTCCTATGGAAGGAATACGATTGAGAAGTTTAGTCAATGATCTTGGTCTACATTATGATCAGTCTACTAGATACTGTGATAGTTTGAGTGCTATTTGTTTAGCCAAAGATCATGTTCATCGTGAAAAAACCAAGCATATTGATATGAGATATCATTTTCTGAGAGATGAGAAGAGGATTAAAGTGAAGAAGGTAGGAACAGCTGATAATCATGCAGATATCCCTGAAATAATGATGTCGAGCAATCTCTTTATCCCTATAAAACTGATTGAACTAAGATGAACGAAATTACATATGATTACTTGTGTGAATTCTCTTGACGTTCTTCCTAGTTAAATTCTCCACCAGTGTCTTCCGATCTTAGAAGCTACTAAAAGCTTTTGTGCTTTATAATAAATTATTCAAATCTTCCTCCAATAATCATCAATAATTGACACAAAATATATATGGCCTCCCAATGATTTCACTCTAGACAAACCCCAACAATCTGAATGAATGTAATCTAACATGCGTTTCGTTCTATGAACAACCTTAGGAAATTCTTCTTGTGCAGCTTTCCAAACAAAGAGTGTTTACAAAACTCATGATTCTTGGTCTTATGACCTCAGAGAATGTCTTGCTTCAAAAGAATATGCATCCCCCTTTCACCCATATGACCAAACCTTATATTCCATAGCTTAGTCATATCTTCCTTGCAAATCTCTGGAGATACAACTGTCAAGCAGCTCAGAGTACCATGATTGAAACCTCTAAAAATCACATATGAAACCCTGTAGACATTTAAAATACCATCTCCACTTGAACATTTGAAACATTTTCTATCCAAAATACTAGTCGAGATTAAATTTTTTTGTCATCGATGGAACATGACTAACATCGGTCAATGTACATAATCTACCATTATGTGTCATGAACTTGATTGACCCAATAACAACATTCTTGCATACAAAATTATTTGCCATATTAATCTTGCAATTAGGTACCTCCTCATACTCAGAGAACTACTTCTTCCTTGCGCACATATGATAGAATGCCCTTGTGTATAGAACCCATACATTCATTGGATAAGTTTGTCCATGAGCAACAAGAGCAAAATAATCATCAAATTTGGCTTCATTCTTTGCAACCGCAGCAAAAATGGATTGCTTTTTTATCTTAGGAAAATATGACTTCCATTGTCCTCTTTCTTTGCAATAATTCCAAACATTATTCGTCTTAGAACCCCTTGGAAACGAGTTCTTATCCTTCGACCTATAGTCTTTTCAAAAACAAATTTCTCCACCGCTGGCAAATAACCCATAAACCTGATTATCTAAACCATATCTTAATGTCTCCTATACTCACTGAATCCTTGCCTCCTATAAAGGACTGAACGAAATTCTCAAAAGACTTTAGCAAAAAACCAACAAAATCAGCGATAAGTCTTCATTCTCTACCTTAACATCGATATTTCGCATATCCAACAATATCAAAATCAACTTGTCAAGGTGATCCTAAAGTTGTGTACCTTCATGCGTCCTCAAAGCAAAAAGACATTTAGAAGTAGCATTTTTAGTTAGAGACTTTGTCATGTATAGACTCTCTAACTTCAGCCACAAACAAGCTGCAGTATAAACCCAAAAATCTTGATGATGATTTCATCTGTAGGACTAAACTAAATCATTGAATAAACTTTTCCTTTCAGAGATTCCATCTCAACTTTAGTAGTTTTGACCTTCTTCCCTGACAATTTAGCCCAGAGACCATGTTGTTTTAACAATGCTTACATATTAATTTTTCAGAGACTGAAACTATTCCATCTAGTAAATTTATCTATCTACACGCTTATCCCAAACATCTTATTAACTGATAAAAACCCAAACCTCTTATACCAATTTTTTGTGACGGATGTTAGAAGAAACATCTTAAGCAGATAGATAAACGCAAAAGAAACTACAAATAAATTAACATGGTTCACCCAAAGGGTTACGTCCAGAGGAAAAGAAAGCAACTTATTGAAGGATGCCAATTTGATAATACAATTTTTTGCTACATATGACGTTAAAAGACTCTCTACGAATTTTATTTTTCTTGCCATGGCTAACTGATCGATCAGTTTTAGATGTCTCCACCAGAAAAACATATGCCGACAATGCCTTCGATTGATCAATCCTAACATTTGGTGATTGATTCAAGGTATATTTTTAAAGAGAGAATGTCTGTAAGGAAAATATTTTGTCATTAACTCAAAATGTATATATACAGTATAGTTAGTATATATATACAAGTGATGTAATTAATTAAGTCTAATCAACTAGCTTAGTAAACTATAAATCATAAGCTAATATAGGCTTGACAAAGACATATTTGTCAAAATATCAGCATGTTTGTTTTGGGTGCTTACATTAAATGTCTTGAGGAAGTCATTCTTCAATTGATCTCTCACTCTATGGCATTCTAATTTCACATGCTTTTTTTGTTCATGAAAAACTGGATTAGAAGCTATGTGAAGTGATGCCTTGTTGTAATAATTAAGCTTGGTTGGTGCAATTGTTGTAATGTGTAGATCAGAGAGTAATTGAGCAATCTAAATAAGTTTACACATTGAATCATCCATTGCAAAATACTCTGACCCGACAATACTTTTGCTGACACGGTTAACGCATTTCCAAGAGATCAAAGAAGTTCCCAAGTAAACAAAATAGCCAGATACATACGTTCTTGAATCGGAACAAGATTCTCAATTTGTATCTGCAAATGCTTGCAAGCGTAGATCTATATTTGCAGAGTTTAAAAGGACTTGACCTGAATTAGACTTCAAGTATCTTACAATCCTATATGTCACTTCTAGATGCACATCTGTCGGCTTATACAAAAACTGACTCAACTTATGAATAACATAAGTGTGTGTCAAGTACATTAACTTTCCAATCAATTCTCTTTAAGGGTTCTCATCATTCAATGGAACTCATGTCTCTATACCCAAATTGATTGTAGGATCCATAAGAGTGTACAGGGTTTTGAAGCTAGCAAACCAACTTCTTCAGTCAGATGTAAAGCATTCTTCCTCTAGCTTATACAAATTCCATTATTATATCGTGCTATTTCTAAATGAAGGAAATATCTTGGTTATCCCATATCCTTAATCTTGAAAGCATATTACAATGCTTTCTTTACTTTTTCCACAACTCTATCTTCATTGGTAGTTATGACTATATCATCAACGTACACTAACAAAGCTATAAAAATTTTTCATTCTAGCTTAGTAAAAAATGTATTCTCTACATGAGACTGTGAAAAACCTTCAACAAACAATACTGATTAAAAGCAATTGTACAATTGTCTTGTCGACTTTAGGCCATAGAGAGACTTATGTAAATGATATACAGGGTTTTCTGGAAGAATGGTACCTTGAGGAGTAGTACAACCAAGAAGTAAGTCATATATCTCTTCAACCAGTATTCCATGCAAAAATGCATTTTAAACATCCATCTGCGTCAAACTTCACAAAAGTTTAGTTGCAAAACCTATAACCAACTTCACAGTTCCAAGCATAGCAACAAGTGAGAATGAATAAAAAATATCAATTCATCCTTGCTATGAATATAGTTTTGCTACTAATCTTACGTTATTTTTTTTTCTAAACTTGAGCTTAAAAACCCCCCATTTACATCCTACGACATTTTTTCCTTGAAGAAGGGAAACCATGGAGGAGGTCTTGTTCTTTTCCAAAGAAGACGTTTCCTCGTTCATTCCTTGTGTTCATTGAACAAAAAATTATAGCTTATGCAAATGTTTTAAGTTCTATTTTGAGGTAATTGCAAGAATGAAGGCTCGAAAGAAGGTGAAAGATAATCATATGTAAGAAAAAAATGAAAGAGAATATGGATTTGTGGTTTTTGGTAGTGTATTAAGTGTAGAGAGATAAATGTGATACTCAATAAGATATGAAGGTGTCTTAGGCCGTCGTCCAAGCCTTTCTAATTTGCAGGAACAAATTAACTCTCATTTGTAATAGTATGTGATGTGACTGGTATGGTATTAGAGTGTGCATGTGATGACGAAGATAATGCAATGTTACTAGATGCATCAAGAGATGATAATGAAGATGTGGATGTCCTGTGAATCTGAATGATTATGAGTTTCTAAAGATGCACAATGATCATGTACATGAAATACAAAAGGGAAAAAGGAACATGTGGTAAATCATCAATGAAAATTGTATCAAGAGCAAATAAAAGCAAAATAGTATTTGGAAAAACATCTTGAAATCGGACCAATATTATCTTTGAAAGAAAAAATTCTTATAAAAAACCACATTCTTTGAAATAATAATCTACTTTGTTTCTAAATCTAGAATTTTGTAACCTCTATAGTCTGATGATAACTAAGAAGGACTGTTGTTGTAGCTCTAGGAATATATTTGTTCTATGCTTACGAAGAGTAGAGACATAACATATGAAACAAAAGCTTCTCAAACTAGCATAATCAAGATTCTTTTTGAGTAGTGTTTTATAAGATATTTTGTTATGTAGCAATGGCAAAACTGTTCTATTTATCTAATATACATCAACATGAACACATTCTCCCAAAAAAATGAATAAGCACATTTTATCAAAAATATAAAGCTCTAGTTACATTTATAAGTGTTGATATTTCGTCCTCCAACAGAATTTTGAAGAGGGGTATATACACAAGAATAGTAGTAAACGAATGAAAGCTAGAAAAGAAGGTGAAAGATAATCATATGTAAGGACAAAATGAAAGAGAATATGGTTTTTTGGTTTTTGGTAGTATATTATGCGTAGAGAGATAACAGTGATACTCAAAAAGATATGAAGGTGCCTTAGGTCGTCGTCTAGGCCTTTCTATATTTGCAGGAACAAATTCATTCTCATTTGTGACAATATGTAATATGTTATGTGACTGGTGTGGTATTAGTGTGTGCATGTGATGAGGAAGATGATGCAATGTTACTAGATGCATCAAGAGATGATATTGAAGATGTGGATGTCATGTGAATCTGAATGATTATGAGTTTCTAAAGATGCAGAATGATCATGTACATGAAATGCAGAATGCAAAAGGGAACATGTGGTAAATCATCAATGACAATTGTATTAGGAGCAAATAAAGTCATAATAGTATTTTGAAAAACATCTTGAATCAGACCAATATTATCTTTGAAAGAAAAAAATATTTTTTATAAAAAACCACATTCCAAAAAGAATCGACTTTGTTTCTAAATCTAAAACTTTGTAACCTCTAGAGCCTGATGATAAGCAAGAAAGACTGCTGCTTTAGCTCTAGGAGAATATTTTTTCTATGTTTATGAAGAGTAGAGGCATACCATAAATAAACAAAAACTCTCAAACTAGCATTATCAAGATCTTTTTTAAGTAGTTTTTCATAAGGTGTTTTATTATGTAGCAATGGCAAAACTGTTCTATTCATCAAACATACAACAACTTGAACACATTCTCCCAAAAAATGAATAAGCACATTTGATCAAAAGTATAAAGCTCTAGTTACATTTAACAAGTGTTGATGCTTTCGCCCCCCCCCCCCCCCCCTAATTTTTTTTGGGGGGNGTAATGAATCTTGCAGTTTTCTTTTATAATATCTGCAAATTCTAGTTCATGAGCATTATTAGAACATATTTCTTTTACAATAGTATTATATTGCGTTTTTATTGGCTTTAAGAAGGCAGGAAAAAAATCTATAGAAGCAGTTTTATTCTTTTATAGGTAAATCCATGTAACTCAAGTGGAGTCATCTACATGAGTCAAGAAATATAAAAAACCTTCTAGAATTTCATATTTGAAAGGTCCCCAAACATCAAGGTGAACAAAATTTAAAATAATACAAGCTATATTAATATGAGACATAAATGATAGTCACTTCTGCTTTGGTAAAGGACACACAAAATAATGAGAAAAAGACTTAATGATACTAAGAACAAATGATTTTGAAGACACACTTTGCAATTTAGCTATTGTAGGTGTTCTAGGCGTTGATGCCAGATATTTCCACTAGCAACCAAAGAAGCACAAACATTTTCTTGTTTTATTAAGGTTTTGAAAACAATTCTAGTGAACATATATAGGTTTTGAAAGAGTTTACACTTCCCAAACATCAAGCTTTGAGTAAGCTCATGTAAATGCAACAATCAGGGGAAAAATGAACAGCACATATGCTTGTTTGAACTAAAGAAATGACACTAATCAAACTGAAATTAAAAGATGGAATATGGAGTACATCATGCAATGTTAATATTGCAGAAAAATATGTGATGCCTATTGTGTTGTATGCATTCACTAACACCATAAGGAAATGGTATTGTCATATTTTTGGCTAATCTTACTTCTACAAACATTGAAAGGTAAAATACATGAATTGTGGCACCACTATCTATTATCCAAGCATCACTAGGAATAAGGTTGGATAAAGAAGAAAGATAGTGGTGTTTGTGGGTAAATTTATGATTTCAATCGTAAATTGTAAGACGAAAAAGGTTTAATACATGCTTTTGCATTACAATCCATAATCTCATGTTTTATAACTGATGAGGATGAATAATGAGCTGCCTTTTCTGAAAGTTGAACAACATTATTAAGTTTCGAAATCAAATGTTAAATTTGATCCTTGGAGAAGGCATTAAGATCCAGGGTATTGCTCCTTGATGTTGGTTGCATATTTTTCATTTCTGCAACTATATTAGCCATGACTATCTCTTTATTATATGTTGCCTGACTTTGTTTCTATTAAGCAGCTTGAGCAAGGAATCTCATATTGTGATATTGGTTTTTTCCATCCAAAAGTATATTTTGATTACTCTGACCAGGTCCTCTATTGTATGCACGATGTTCTGGAGGATAATCATGCGATTTGTAGTATTTTGCCACCACATGATCAGTCATCTCACAGTGAGTACAAATAGTACTTTGTTTTGGTTTATTACTTGCAAAAACAGCTATATGTTGTGCTTCATTCGGTATATTGAACAAATGCTTGAAAATCACATTTTCAGCATTAGTAATTAGATTAAGTATCTTTTGTCTCTCGTCTTGACATACCATATTAAAAGCTTTTTCAATTCTGGCAAAGGTTTCATCATCAAAACTTGTATCTTAGTTGATTCATACGCTTCATTGAGTCATATAAGAAACTTCCATTCTACTCCTTTCTAGAATCTTTTTCTAATGCTTTGCAACATCAGATTCACACTTTTCACAAGTGCGTACATGCAACTCAACAAAATTTGTATATGTTTCCCCATAACATTACAAGTTTAGTGTAATGTGTACTTACGTCTCTAGGTACTTGACTCACCATACACAATTTTTATTCTACTTCAGATACACACATTACATCATCTTGCTTAAAACAATTTATCCGATTATTCCATATTCCTTGAGCCGAAAATATGTAAAACTAACTAGCACTTATATTCATGGTAACTGAATTCAATAACCATGTATACACCATGACGTTACAACGAGGCCAAGATCTAGCGTTTGGATCGTCATTAGACTATTTCAGATTCATACCATTAAAAAATCCTAGCTTGTTTCATACATTGAGAGCAAGACGAACATATCTTTTCCAAGAATGAAAATCAGCACATTCAGTGAGCTAATCGAAAACTAGAATTAGTTCGACGTTGTCGTTACTGTGTAGATAAAATGGATTCTCGTACAAATTTGTAAGTTGATGATATAGAGCTAATCGAATGTGACGTAACCTGAGATCTAGAAGATTGATATGCCACTGTTACGAAATCAATTGAAGAAAAATCTAAATTAATTCAGAGATGAAAAAGAGGGAAAATCTCAAGTCGAATGAGCTGGTGAAATTAAATCGAGAATGCAGAAGCTTAGATTATGCTCTAATACCATCTCAGCTCAAGAGTAGCAACATATTATGAGAATAAGATATAGAAGAGAATACAGAGGAAGAGAAAAGAGAATTTGTGTGTGTGTATATATATATATATATATATATATATATACACACATCTGTGTGTAAGTGATGTGATTAATTAAGACTAACTAACTTGCTTACCAAACTATTAACCATTAGGTGTGTGGTCCGTGCTGTGCATGGACATGGTTTGATTTCACAAATTTCATTGTGTTAAAGTAGTAGCTTAGTCTAAAGAATCCATCATATCTCTTTTCACTTGATTCCGTAAACTTTATGGTATATATTATATGACCTACATTAACTTTAGATTTGATTACTTTTCTCAGTGTTTCCAATTGATTTTGATGACCAGCTGCAAAATTTAATTTTTCCTCGACACGACAAAAGATTGTTATAAAGTTTGCTTTGATGCGTCTTTAACCAGGAAACAGAAAAATCTTGCAAGCCTAATAACGGAGCTTAATTAGGAAACTTACTCTATTATTTTTGTATTATATGTATTTTCGGAACAATAAACGATAGAATCTTCTTCAAGCTTTGGGAAATAGCTATTGGTGTATTGAGTTTCTAATTAATGATCATCAAAGGTTGCAGGTGCATCGTGGATTCTTAGAAACATCCAAATTTTGGTCATTGCTCTTAGACGAAGATATTATAGTCCATTGTTAGACTTTTGGAGTTACAACCTAATATATTCTTGAAGTACTCTCTACTGTCTACAAAATTTGTCGGTGATATTGATTAAATCATATACGAGAATTTTTTAGATGAAAAAAATCTAAATTGGTTCATTTGCTCTAAATGTGGTGATAGAGTTGGTTTTGTCATTGTATACTATTTTTTTTATAGTGTGCGTGGTTTATATAAATTGTTTGCTTTTTCACTTAACACTTGCATTCTTAAATTAAAATCTCTAAATATTTAAAACTAAAATGTAATACCTACTAAATATTTTTATCCTAATTAGACATAGGATATGACTACTTTTTGTCAAGTCGATCAGAATTGACGGCAACCCAATATAGATAAAATAATAAATTTTGTGTATATCGGAGTCCATAAATATATATATTTATATAAAGATGTAAAAATTTAATCGGTATTTAAAAAAAGAATATGTCCAACACAAATCATAAAGTTACATAAACATGGGCACATGTGTATTAGGTTTGCCAAGTTTAAATGCTTTGTGAATCTATTGATTTTGGTAAAACAACACTAATTTATATGTTACAAAAATTATGTCTCCATTCTTTTTTTTCCACACAATTTTTCTCCTTCTTTCATTTTCTATCTTGGTCAAAATCATCAAAATATACTTATTAAATCATTAGTTTGATATTTGATTAAATTGATCTACTTTCTGTTGTTGACCAAAAAAAAAGATCTACTTTCTGTTTGGTTTTATATTATCTTATCGGTAGTTTTATTTTTTGTTTCATTTATGCTCTCATGTTTTTATTATTATTAACTTATTTTATTTTCTGAAATTATTTTTCCACCAAAATTATACATTGGCGGATTGAATAAAATATGTAGAAGACACTGAAGTTTGATAAAAATGAAAGTTTTTTCTTCCCATATGTATATATTTTTTCTTGTGACCAACATGTTGATATTTTTTGAAATATTAATTATTAAATTTTAAAATATTAATTAATATTATCAATTTTATCTCGGTGAAAATATGTTCTAGTTTTTTCCATGTTCATGGATATTCTAACAATTTGTTTTTCCATTAACAAATGTTGCCTATTTATTCATTTATGATATGAGGTAATATTACATAGGGGTGTATTCAAAAATGATTTGCAGTTATTTGTATTTTTTTGTCATCTAGATTAATGGCAAGTAGTTCCTCTTACTAGATACAGGTGAAAAGTTCGAATCTGATTATGTGAGATGACAGCAGAGATAGTCCCCCTTTTTATGTGATTCTGTCAATCCAAGCACCTGCTCACAAGAAAACAAACACAACAAAAACACAACTAGAGAATATATTTCAAGTGTTAGCCTCAAGAGAACATAGCCAAAAGAACTGAATTGAAATTCAAATTGAAATCAAGTAGCACAACTAAATCCTGTTTCATGACAAGAACAAACTACACATAATTGGTGTAGATTAGTCTCAAGAAAAACACATGAAGAAAAAAACGAAATAAGAACATGTTTTCAGTCTTCAGCTTGACTCCTCCATTCCTTGATCCGGAGCATCATTTTCCTTTGACTCCCGACCAGCATAAACACCATATTCTCCCTCTGATTGGTTGCATAATGACACAAAAACACATGAGAACATAGTAAAACAACACACATAGAAGAGAAGACTTACCTTTCATGCGTATCTCCATCTGATGAATCATCCTCTTCAGGTTTCTGAGATCAAAGGCAAGAGACAGTGGTGCCAGCTCTTGTTCTCCATCAGAACCTTGGGCACTCTTGTCCAAAGAGATAGCTCGTGGAGCTACAAAAGTTTTATCATTGCGATACGCAAGCAAAATTGGCTGAACCTTAACAGTTGATAGATCAAATTCGAAAATTGTAGACGAAGACCTAGCTGCTCTGGATCCTTGGCAACCTCCAGAATCCGATCATACACCAATCTCCCAAAGCTGAAAGGTTTGTGATGAACAAGCATGTAGAGAAATTTTGCTATGATCTGTGTCATAGTGGTGTTATTAGCAGAAGGAATCCAGTTCCGGCAACACAACTTATGCAGAACAACCATTGTGGGTGTCTTATTCTTAGACTGAAACTCTTCCCAATTATTCTTACGCCTCCAGTGAGGAGCAAAATAGCTTCAGAGAGTGGTTAATCCATATACACTTCAGATCAACGCCTTGGAAGTGAGTCAAAAGGAAGCATGAGCATACGATTTATGAGATCGGGAGAAAATTCATACAACTCCCCACAGAGATAAAAAAGAAATATGTCGTGTGAGTTTTCAGCATAGTTAACCAGATTGCTATAAAATTCCCTGACTACTTGAACGACGTATTGTTCAATTTCAACCACAATGACTAATAGGCTAGCAGCTCTTAAATTGTCCTCTACACCTATCATATCAGGCTTCCCTAAAGGTAAGTGCTTTTGATAAAGGAAAGATCTTACCTTGAAGATTTTGTAAGCCTACGCGCCTTTCTAAGTAAGAAACTTCTTATTGAAAGGGCGAACTGAAGGAGTATCATATATGGCAGGGAACATCTGGATCTTGCGAAGATGGTGTTTGCGATTTTCCTCCATACGCACTTCAAACAAAGGATAACCGCTTTCAATACCTTCACGGTTATCATGGTATGGTTCATCTTCATCTAGGTCCTTTGCATGCACATACTCATGAACATCATGGTATTCTCCTTCATCATACACCACTGATTTTTTTTCTGGACCATGACGCAGTTGAGTGGATTCCTAGGAGTAACCTTCAATAGAGATAATCTGAGGCACAGTTCTCGGAGGCATAGTTCCCAGAGGCGTAGGGCATAAAGAGATGGATGTGGCGGCAGCGTGATGTAGAGCCTCTCTCTAGGTACGAATCAGCGACATCGTGAGCATATTATCAGCAAGGGATTAGGATTGAGATTTGAGAAACAGGTAGTTGAGCCTTAGAAAAAAAACGGAACGACAACACAACTAGGGTTTGTGAGACACACCTTATAGATCTTTAAATAAACCTTCCCGCTTCACCCTGAAAAGAAGAACTCAAAAACGACATAGCTTTGAAGGCCCATTAGCATTGACACAAAAGCAAAATCACAACACGTCAATCTAGATCCAACTAGAGATAACTTGAAAGGAAATGTTTTATCTTTCAAGAATCATTAACATTGTATGACACAAAGAATGACTGAGTCATACTCAGACACAAGATAGCGAGTGACCCTTGAATTTACAAGCAGAGATTAATATGGCAGCAAACTGAATGGTATCACATAAGTTCCTAGTAAGCACCATTTGAGACATGTTAAGCATAGTTTTCATTGGACAAAAATGAACAACTTATGAGCTAAGCAAAGAGAGTTTGTCCATATCTAAGATAGGTGTCTTATACCCTTTGATTCGAGCGTTCCCCATCGGTAGTCTGTGTCACACACTTAGTAACTATAGCACAATAAAAACCAATGCTTCCTACTTTTCTAGGGTATTGTTGTTTTTTTTTATATTGATTTCTCTATTTGAAAATCAATGTTCTCTACTTTTCTAGGGTGTCATTGTATTTTTTTTTTTTTACCGATTTTCTTCTTCTCCCTTTTTTTGTTTAAAATATTTGACTCACACAGACAAGACGAGACTGCTCTAGGTATTATCTCAACTAGATGATCAGAGGTTCTAACGATTTTGGTGATAAGTGATGGGGACTAAAACTATGGACAACGATTGATGGTCTTTATCAACACACAACTTCCTCTTGAGTGATACAAACTAGATTTCACAAATACCCAAAGTTTTTCTAAAATGACAAAAGGTGTTAAGGTCTAAGGCTTTCGTGATAAAATCAGCCAGCTGCCTATCAGTTGTAACATGCTCGATAATTGCAAGTTTCTCCTCAACTAGTTTTCTAACAAAATGATGCCTAATATCAACATGTTTAGTTCAAGAATGTTGCACATGGTTCTAAGAGATGAAAATAGCTCTTAGATTATCACAATAGACAAGAAAAGAATCAGTATTCATACCATAGTAATTGAGCATCTGTTTCATCCACAACATTTGGGTGCAACAACTTTCTATTGCAATATACTCTACCTCAGCAGTTGATAGTGCTACATAATTTTGCTTCTTGTTGTGCCAAGCGATTAGATTGTTTCCCATGAAGAAAAAGCCACCAGAAGTGCTCTTCCGATCATCCAAACTTCCTGCCCAATCAGCATCACAAAAACCTGCCAGATTAGCATTAGTGTCCTTAGTATAGTAAATACCAAAATCCAAAGTTCCCTTCACATATATAAGGATACGCTTCACAGTAATCATGCGTGATTCTCGGGGACTTGCTTGATATCTAGCACACACTCCGACGCTGTAACACAAGTCATGCATACTAACAGGGAGAAAAAGTAAGCTCCCGATAATTGCTCTGTATAATTTCTTATTCACTTTGATCCCTTTCTCATCTTTTGACAACTTTGTCGTTGTGATCATTGGTGTCTTTGATTCCTTGGCAGTCTGCATCTCAAACTTCTTGATGAGATTCCTTGCGTACGCTACTTATGAAACGAATATACCATCTTCCAGTTGTCTCAATTGTAACCCAAGAAAGTATGTCAACTCACCAACAAAATTCATCTCAAACTCTCTTGTCATAGTGGAGACAAATTCATCAACTAATGCTTGGTCTGTTCCTCCGAATAAGATATCATCAACGTAAACTTGTACCACCAAAAAGCGTGCGCTTGACCATCATAATAAACAGAGTCTTGTCGACGCTTCCTCTTACAAACCCTTCCTTGAGAAGAAATTGAGCTAACCTCTCATACCAAGCTCTAGGTGCTTGCTTGAGACCATATAAAGCTTTCCTCAAGTGATAAACATGATCAGGATAATATGGATCTTCAAATCCTTTAGGATGTGGTACATAAATTTCCTCTTGAAGCAACCCATTAAGGAAGGCACTCTTGACATCTATTTGATAAAGTTTAAACTTCAAATCACATGCAATCCCTAGAAGCGATTGTATGGACTCTAGTCTTGCCACTGGTGTGAATGTTTCATCAAAATCCACTCCTTCCACTTAAGTATAACCCTAAGCCACCAATCTCGCTTTGTTCCTTATCACGTTTCCATGTTCAACCAGTTTATTCTTGAATATCCATTTAGTTCCGATTACACTTATGTTCTTTGTTTTAGAAACCAAATCCCATACTTTAAGTCTGGCGAACTGCTCTATTTCCTCATGACACGATACAGTACATAACTCATCATCTAATGCTTCTTGGATATTCTTTGGTTCAATCAGAGACACAAAACACCCAAACTCTACAATTTCAGCTAACATCACCATCTCCTTGAAGTTAATTTCTTTATTTCAAGTTATCTTTCCATTATCACTTCGTGAGTCAAACTTCCCAAGGTTTTCCTTGTCATTTAAAATGTAGCAGATACAATCAAAGACATGGAAATAGCTCATGGTAGGTGTCTTGCCTTTCCAAATTTCGTAGGGAATCATCTTAGTACCAGACTTCACGTATACACGATTTATAATGTAGCATGATGTGTTTACCGCCTCTGCCCAAAACATGTGTGACACATTGTTACCTTGCATCATGGCTCTTGCTATTTCTTTCAATGTTTGATTTTTCCTTTCCATGATGCTTTATACCTTGACTTTGACAGAAATTTTCAAAAGTATCATTTAGAAATTCTCCTCCATGATCACTTCGAATTTGCACTATGTTACATTTTTTGTTATTGAGTTAGATAGCAAGAATTTTAAAGCTTTCCACTGCCTCACTCTTTTCACAAAGAAACCTTACCCAAGTGTAACGTGAAAAATCATCAACATGCACGAATATATTACCTCTTCCAAGCAATGCTTTCTGTTTGAACGGGTCCCATGAGATCCATATGGACCAAATCTAGCACATTTCGTGTGGTGATATCTGTTATTTTCTGATGTTTAACCTTGACTTGCTTCCCTTTACTGCAGACATCACACACTATTTTAGTTTTACTCTCAAGCTTTGGAATTCCTCTGACTACTGCATTTACTATGCGACACAGTGCCCTCACATTCATATGACCCAGTTTATTGTGCAACAAGTCTAGCTTGGATACAACCGCCGATAAACATTCCACTTTAGGTCTCCATATATAACAGTTATTACCTAAACGGATTCCTAATAAGTTTACCTTTCCATGCCTATCAATAGCTTCACACTCAGTCTTAGTGAAAACGACATTCAATCCCTCATCACATAGCTGACTTATACTAATTAAATTAGTTTTCAACCCTTCTACTAGATAAACATTCGATAGTTGAGGTTGATTTGATATGTCCAGACTACCCATACCTCGTATTTTTCCTTGTCCTCCATCACCAAAGGTGACTTTACCTCCAGTTACAACTGTGAATGATTCCATAGAAGACCGATCTCCAGCCATATTTCTTGAGAAACCACTGTCAAAATACCACTTCCCAACATCATGTGCGTCTGTGGAGGTGTAGGCCATATTGCTGGTCATGAATTTTAAATCTTGTGATTCTGTAGCACATACATCCTCTGTTTCACACACATTCATTTCATTGATTTGAGCCAAATGGCACATTCCTCTAACTCAGCTACTGATTCAGTTTAATGATGATGACTATCTTTCTTACTGCTTGACATGCTAGGTAGATTGTACAGGAGTGACTTGGGGATCCATACCATACCAACTTTGATGGCTCCAAGTAGAACTGGTGTGTCTTCCAAGCTTGAGCTATTCTCCTTTTCTGAAGAAAACAACGACTCACATGATGGTTATACTTTCCACAAAACCAGCATCCCCTCCTTTTATTGAGTTTTTAGTACTTCCAGAGACACAGTTCACCTATATATTAACATAGACATTTGTTGAGTAGCTCACACTAGTCCTTGGAGTGTTTATCTCCTGAGCTGATTGTTTTTCCTCAGATTAGTTGGATGTACTCCGTTTGAAAAAGTTTCCCCTAATTAGCCCCTTGTTTTTGCTAGGGAGTTAGTCACCTTTGTAGCTTGTATAACCAAGCCCCCAGTTTACTTTCGGTGGTTTTCCTATAGAAAATATATGTTCTAAATTCTCCGTTACAGAATTCAGCATTCATATCTTTTTTTGGTTTTCTTGTAGTGTGTGTTCAAGGTTTCTGGATTTTTCCTTTTCTTGATTAATGATATTTTGCATGTGATCCAACCACTTTTGCAACAACTCGATGTGTTCAACAACTTCCTTGGAGTTTGGCACACTGTCTAATTCCACATTTTCTTCCACTGGCATCTTCTGACTTGATAGAGTGTCAAGTTCCAGAATGTTTACCTAGGCTTTAAGCATAACTTTTTCTTTTTTAAGTTGCAAATTCTCATTACTGAGCTTAACCCAACTGTCATATAGTTTCGTATATTCAAGCTTGGGATCTATCTCAAGATCACTCTCACTGTCTGAGTCGGTTCCTGCTTGCACCTTAGTAGTTTTAGCTGCAAAAGCAATGAAATTCAACATCTCTTGCTCCTCATCGTCATCAAATTCAGTGTCACGAAAACATAAGAATGACTTCTCTTTACACTTAGCCAGATTTGGACACTCTGCTTTGTTATGTCCAAAACCCTTACATTTGACGCATTTGGTTTCTCTGCGTTTTGTTTTTCATGTGACCATAACCTTCACATTCAAAGCATTGGATGTCAGCTCTTCTTCTACATGTCTCTTTTTCTCCTCTGGATCCCTTGGTGATTTGCGCATCTGAATCAAAACGACCAGGTTTCTCCTCTCCATATCTCATTGAGCGATTCATTGTTCTAGCTGCCCCTTTCACAACACGCTTTAGCATCTTTCCAAAATTTATGGCAAGCAGACTCATATTACCCTCCAACTTTTGGAATCTTTCTTCGTTTTCCTCAGTAGATAATGCCATAGTCTTGTGTGTGTTATTCAGATTAGCAGCAACCTCGATTTCTTTAGTTTTATATATGTCTACGAGCTTCTCAAACTTGAGTTAATTGATATTTCCGGTCATCTTTAGAACGACTTTATGTGTAGCATACTTAAGAGGCATCATCTCACCAGCTTTTTAACCAACGTTTTATCATTATATTCTTTTCCAAGCACAAAAGCTTCGTGTGCCATTGCACTCAATTTAGAGATAAAACTCTTAATCAATTCATCATTTCCCATTTTTAGATTCTCAAACTATGAAGCGAGATTATCAAGACGTGTCCTCTTAACACTTGTATCGCCCTCAAAAGAATTCATCAAAATGTCACATGCTTCTTTTGCCAATTCACTCCCTTAGATTAACTTAAATTGCTGTAAGTTCACAACACCAAAGATAGCAGTCATTGTTTTGGAGTTGTATTTTGAAGCAGATTTCTCAGAGTCGGTTCACTTATCTTTTGGTTTGGGCATCTTTGTTCCTTCAGCCGCCATGATGCATGGTTCTTCCCAACCAGTTTCAACAGAAGTTCATGCATCCTCGTCAACAGACCTGATCAAGTGCATCATCTTAACCTTCCAATGATCATAGTTGTTTTCATCCAATGTGATGGTTTTCTGCACAGCTATGAGTTCTTTCATGGTGTCCATCGCTTTCCTAAGATCTCAACCTGTGTGTTGGTTGACCGTTCTGATACAAATTGTTAGAACGCAAACTGCGAAAGAACTTGACTCAAGTTGAATACTAAAATCTTCTTTATTAGATATCACTCAAACAAATCTTATACAAAGACTTGTTTGATCATTTTGACGTGAATTGTTTTTCACTTCGCAATCACTACTGACCAATACCTAATCTCCCATTCTAACTAATCAAGCAACAAAAATTGCTTGTTTAACCCAAAACCCACAAGAATTCTATTGTCGTATCTCACTAAGTATCTCTCCAAAAGCACACTGTCATTATCGTCATATTCCTCCTTAAATAGTTGTTCCGTGTTTGACCTAGAGAATCTTCATGTAATCTGCACGATATACTTGAATCTTCTCTTTTCCATAAACTTCTCCAATTATTGCCACATCATCGCCAAGTGTTCCTGCCAAAACTCTTGTATCACAAAACACTTCCTTGTTGCATTTATCGCAAGCTCAGAATCAGTTCTCATATAAAGCACTAATGTTGATAAGAACAGAACTTGCGATATAAATTGTTGATCCATTATATATTGTATGTGTGATATGTAATAAGTAGTTATCTTGCATACTCAAAACTGATGGCCATCAAAAATTCGATATTTCATTGAACAATATGCATTTAAAAATTGATGTACCCTTACCGCGTAAAAAAAAAGAGTATTAAGCATAATTAATTATACTCATAGATAATGATGAGAATCTTCCGGGGAGTCGGCAGACTAAGTCGGTAAGGGGATAATCCTTACAGCTATGCAACCGTGAAGCTTCAAAGACGAAGGATGTGGATCGAATGGTCGCACGAAAGCTGCAGAAGACTTTTGATATATCGCTTGTTTCCATTGAATATTACGCACCAAAGAAAACAGGGATTTTGCTAGATAACGCACCAACAAGATGAGTTGATCCTTTGGATATGATGAACCAAGACGGATTGAAAAAGCTTTTTGAAGGACAAAGATGAATATCTCTCTCAAAGGGTTTCAAAAAATATCAAAAAGACTTATATTATTTTGATGAACTTACAACAAATTTAAAAGGAACTAAACTTGTATACAAAGCTAGATATTTAATAGTCTAGGAAATTATGTAGTAATAAATAAAAGTAGTGCACAAAGGAGAGAGAGATGGCCATTGAATCAAGTATTCCATGCGTGCAAGCGAGAGAAGAGCGTCTTACAATTAATTTTCAGATTTTCATCACTTCTCTTGGCAAAAAATAAACCACTTTTTTGGACTCTTCTTGGATTTGAAACATCATAAAAATGGGTTGGACATTATAGTTAACATCATAGGGTAATTTTTGAATGTTTTCCATATCCATAACTTCATAAATTAGCTCATGAAGTCCATCTCTGAATGCGGAAGACACCATCTTGATGTTGTTATAGTTTGGTTGTGTCTTTCCAATTATTGATTATATGTGCTGCTTCCCGTGATCATATCAGATAAAAATAAAAAAGGTTAGTAAAGTATTGTACCTCTCTCTCTCTCTCTCTCTCTTTTCTCTCTATCCCATCTTCGTTTACCCTAGCCACCGCAAAAGTAAATCCCTCCTAGTGGTCGGCAGCTCTTTCTTATCGTCGGTTTGCACTCCTTGTATTCCTTCTCTAACTTCCTTGCCTCTCCCTTAACCTCTCCATTTTCTTTAGGCCTCCTCCAGTCTTGGTTTTGGCTCTCGATTTCAGATGGGTCGCCAGTGTAATAACCCCAAATAATAATTATGATGCGAACGAAACCAAAGAATGGGCAAAGGGAAGATGGAAAAAAATAGCAACAAAGATGGCCAAATAAGGAAATTATAGCCAAATAAATTTGTGATACATGGTTCAAAGTTTAACTTGACCAGCTGCTTAACTTGCTCGATGAATCACCTGCATGCCTACATGACCTACTTCACCTGCTTAAGCTGCTTGATGACTAAGCTGCTTGATGACTAAGCTGCTCGGCATTTCACATACTTCAGCCGCTTCATTTACTCGGGAAATTTTTTTTAGATAGAATCTTTATAAAATTTAGATGGTTAACAACGCTTTCGGTTCGGTCTATAACGTCTTTATTGAACTAGAAAGTTTGTCGGTAATTATTACTAAGTTTTACGACAGGAATGATCTTTGTAAAAGATCTAGAAATATTTTGGTTCTAGAAAAATAGATTTTACTTGGAGTAAAATAATTTTGGTTCACGAGAATTACTTTCGACTGTTCGTATCAGTGATGGTACGTGCGCAAGACGCAACCTAACGTACTGCATCCATATGGTGAAGGAGTATGATAGCTTTCTTTCTTCTTACCAAGCAGCTGGCCACGTGGCTTAAGGTAATTCGACTGCCTCCAAGCATCTCTTAGAATGATTGGATTGGCCGAAATAGCGGCTGATAACAAATCTCGTCCAAACTGGACATATTTACGATCATACACTAATACGCCTCCGATTGGTTCGTTTGGGTGGATGTACCACCAACAACTTCCTAACCACGACTATACCACCTCCCTAGTTCATTTATCAGCCTATAAATACCCCAGTCAACCTTTAGTTCATTCCCATACCAAACAAATCCAACCGTCAACAAAAGTAGCTTCCGAAAGATCCAAAAGACCATCCGAGCGAATATCCGAGCTTAGGTCAGCTTATAATCTTAGCTTTCTTTTCTTATTAAGTCTTTAGTTCTTATCTTAGATCTAGAATAGTTCTTTCTTTCCCAACTATCTGAAGTCTTAGAAACCTATGTTTCTAAATTCTTAATTTATTTCGTTATAGGTTCAAAGAAACCGACCACGAGATAAGAGTGTACTAAGTCCGAATTTACCATCCAAACGCCCAAGTGACTCTCAGTTACAGGATTGCTTGTTGCATGTTTATTTCTTTCCCGACATCGATGGTTTCAACAAAACTCTTAAGTCCAAAATGGTTGCCTCTGCGATCTTTTTCAGTTGACTTGAGTAAAGAACAGAAAAAATGATCTAAATCAGAATCCATATCAACAGAAAAGTAAGACAAGACAGACAACATAGAACTTGACAATTCCAAAAGTTTTTATACACCATCTTCAACAAGTTATATGCGATAAACAATTTACGTTGGATAAACAAGTTAGCATATAAACAATTAAACACCTCGTACCAAACTTATCAGATAAACATATTAAGATTGAAATCATAAGTCATAGAATTACTATAGAAAGAACTGAAGATATATAAATAACTCAGAGTACAGAAATCAAACATCAGATTACTTAAAGACAAATTCATATTTTGATCACATTCAGAAAATCATAATCAATATGGACTATCAAATCACATATCATATGCAGAGAACATATAGACTATCAAATCTGATCACATTCAGAACACAGTCAGCATTATTTCACATTCAGAAATCATAATCGTATGGTTATCAAATCACATAGTCAGACAACAGTAAACAGACAACAATGACATTATCAGACATTAATC
Source organism: Anastatica hierochuntica (assembly GCA_900406275.1). NCBI lineage: Eukaryota > Viridiplantae > Streptophyta > Magnoliopsida > Brassicales > Brassicaceae > Anastatica > Anastatica hierochuntica. Next base: position 29,424 of record OVAN01002438.1, read on the forward strand.
TAACAACATTCAAAAAACAAGATAGAGACATAACATGTGGTAGCAAAAAGTTTAGATATTTACCTGGAGAAATATCTCATTCTCTTCTTCAATGGTGATGAGCTGATGATTAGATTGTTCTGTCAATTCTGCTTTTCTTGCATCGACGTTCATTTGGTAGACTTCGACTAACTTTCTAGCTTTGTCATCATCCACCAAAGTTCCATCGGCTTTTGTATGAGCTCAGATAAAGACTTCAACAAGAGAGACAGGACGCCCCAACTCCTCTTCCTACGAGTGGAAAGTGTTAGTTAAAAAACAAATGTAAAAAAATTGAAGTATACAATAAGTTTACCATTTCTTCATGGAGTTGAGTGTAGGATTTTTGACCGGATACATGCTTGTTTTTGCCAAGACCACCGCGATTAGAGTTCTGGGAGTTAGAAGCAGACTGGCTCCTCATCTTTGTTCAGGAGTGTTCCAATGAGCACACATTTGTGCCTAGAGAGTGTTAGTGATCCACAGTGGTCGTCTTCCGTCTCTCTTAACATGGCTAACAATCCCTTTCATTCTCCTTTTCACAACCTTTATGAACTTTTTCTTAACCAGAGAAGTTATCCCAAGATCCCAAGTATACATCTGCTGCACAAACAGAAAAAATCTCAACTTGAAGTTAGCTTTTAAAAGGATTAAAACATAGGAAATATAGAACGTAAGTTGTCCTGATACTTAAAGTACCAACATGTCTTAAGCTAATTAGCAATTATAAGATAAAAAGGCGCTTAGAAGACCAACCTACAAAACAAAGAAAGAACTAGAGAAAACAAGCAGATATACTAACACTTAAATGCAGCCGTAAAACATAATAGCTGAAAGCTTGCTAAACTTGTAATCAGTTAACAGAACCCTCAACAATGAGGTTAAACGGATAAGGTTTAGAAAGAGGATAAGGAAGCCCCCATATTACCGCAAATGTTCTCCGATATCTTTCTTGAATTTCAATAGGTGTGACCTTCCAACTATAGTACGGTCCATCGAATTTTCTTCAAAAAATTCCAGCAATAACTCGAGGCAGTTTGCCTTTGTCTCAACGAAACCTATTCAGAAGTAAAAAGAAAAGAATCATGGAGATTTGAAACAAGTAAACAAGATGTTGAATATATAAATAAAGTAGAGAACACTTGCAACACCATTACTAACATTAGAATCATATTCTCAGCCATCTGAGATTATATAACTTCTCTATATTCAGCAATATATACCTTGTCTACAAGGAAATCAGATCAGCACAAAATCAGACAGAAATGCATCAAGAGAATAGGTAGGAGACATGGTAAGAAATCACACTTTATAGACATATCAGTAGACTATCACTAAACATATCAGTTGAATATGTCTTGAAATCACACTATGTAGACATACAAAATGCATTGCCTTACAAACACAATACTATTAGCATATTGCTTAGTGGTTAGATAAGCCAAAAAAATTTAAGATGTATTCCCAACCAATCGATTACAACTACAAAAAGAGAAAAGCATCGTATACATTTTGTTTGTAGAACCTAGAAGGCAAGTACAACTATTGAATGAATAGTAAAGACTTAAAATATATCAACTATTTCTGGAAAAGTATAAGACCTTACCAAAGATTCTTCATACCAGGGCCACGAAGGTTGCTCAGCCGAGGTAGGTTCTCACGTCGTGGAAGTGATAACAGAGCATCTAACATCTCATCGTAATTATCTGCAGCTTCTCCATCAGGCTGGTCATCTTCACTATCCGAAAACTGAATGTCATTTTTTCAGCTTTTTCATTGGGTTGGTGTTGGGGAAGATACGGTTGAGGTGGTTGAAGAACAAACTTTCGTTGTGCTTGGGGCTGAGGTTGCATGAAGGCATGTGCTTGTGGTTGCAACTGTGCGTGTCGTTTGATCGTGATGGTGGTGTTGCTGGTTGGGTGTGGTGCAAATATTGGACAGGGAGAGATGATTTGTTATGGGGTTTGGGAGAGAGGACCCGTCGCTGATGTAGATGGATTGGAAGAAGGAGTTAACAAGGGAATTGAAGAAGGATTTGAGGAGTGAGAGGATTGTAGAACGGCTTTACCCCGACCGACGGCAGAGGCAGCAGCAACCCTTTGCGAAGCAGCCGCGTGTGAAGAACCACCGGCTGGAGACGGAGCATCGATTGTCAGACTTTTCTCCCCTCCGCCGGGTGCTTTTCCAGTCTCGATTGACCTAACCCCTCCACTAGATCGACCACCTCTTCCTCTGCTCGGCTTTGCGGCCATAATCGACATTCTTTATCCGCAGAATTGATGAGAATTGAGAAGGGATTGAGAGATGGATGAGAGAATTTAGAGAGAAGAATCGTGAAAGAAGATGAAATAAATAAGTGTTTTGGTATAAAACTTAACTGTGATTTTATTATGCTGATGTGATTGCGTTAGAGCTAAATTAAGACAAGGGGGAAAAGAAACTGCCAAAATTTTAATGGAAAAAATATAAAAAATGACTATAAAGTCGTAAAGTAGTCAAAATAGTTGATTTTGTGGCAAGATTGTCAGTAATTTGTGATTGTTTTCTGACTTTTTGAGAACCTTAAAAATCAAAACCCTAAACTCTAAATAGATAACATAGGCTTACATATAATAATAGAACTTTGCAAAATTTAGTAAATTCAATAAATACATTATCATATAAGCATATGCTATACAATGATAGTTCTTGTGATTTTAAATATTATTCTAGCCAGCACACAAATTTCTTTAAAATGTTCAACCACGAAACACAATATGTGATTTTCTTCAAATTTCAAAGAACAATGACATACTTTACATTGAAAAATGTATTTCTTATATTTACTGGTCTTTATGTTATGATTTAAGAAACAAATAATAAGTCATATATATAGATATTGTAAATATAAATAGTTAATGGGACTTCAAAAATTTTGAGTATTTCATGGCGATATGTTTGGCGACGGGTTTATGCAATTAGGGTTTCGCCGCCGCTTGCGGCGCTGGAGACTGTTGCCCGGGACGGCAACGAAGGGGATTCTAGAGGCTCACCGATACTGGATAAAGGTCAGGTTATGGTTCCTAAGGGTTGAAGCTCTCGGATCTCTCTGGGTACGATGAAGGGTATGGTTTCGGATCCCTCTGGGTAGCTTCCGATTTGGTCAGTGGATCTGAAATGGGGATCTCAAGGATCGATTTTGGTTTCTAATAAAGGAAGGCTTTGTGTTGCATCAACGGGGAGGCGTGATATCTGGAGCGTATCAGGGCTTGGGATCCCTTTCAAGCGATGATGGATCATCTAAGGAAAGAGATAATTTTGGGGATCGGCGATTGATTCGGTCGGGATTGGTCTTGCTTTGCCTATCACGATACAGGCTCATCTTGGGAAGGTTAGGATCTAGGTGTATATTCATAGTGATTTCTGTGGATATGATAGGATCCGAGCGTCATCAGGTATATAAGGACTCAGTTTCAGCCATCTTCTCTCAAGCTTTCATTCTCTCTTCCCGATAATGGTCGCATCTTAGGAGTGTTGGCTGTGGTTTTTGGTTAAGGTTAATCAGGGCTGCCTTTGCTCTTCTTTCGGGTCTCCTCTTGGTTATCGTGGTGGGTTGGATAATATCTCAGCTGCTGGCAGATAAGGGTAAAGCGGTGGTCCGTACAGAGTCAGTGCGGCTCTCGGCAGCAGGGATAGCGAAGCGAGTTCAACAGTTTTCCTTGACCCTGATCGGACGGCTTATGAACCCGAAGGAGCAGAGAATGGATTGTCTACTCTTTAACCTCTTTAAAATCTGGAAGTTAGAGGGGAAGGTTGAAGGTGGAGACCTTGGTAATGGGAAGTTTCAGTTTAACTTCCAGTCCGAAAGGGATATCCAAGATGTTCTTCAATATGGTCCTTATCATTTCGACGGTTGGATGGTTGCTTTGGTTCGTTGGGAACCGATTGTGAAGCCATTGTATCCATCGGCTCTCACTTTCTGGACTAAGATTGAAGATATACCTCTTCATTTATGAGAAGAAGAAACAGTTCGGGTCATGGGGAAAGCCATTGGAGAGGTTAAGGAGATAGACGCGGAGTCGGCCAGTGTGTTGGTG